>JAVXUP010003213.1:0-79990 GCA_033070095.1 Escallonia herrerae | reverse complement strand
TACTTGATGATACAGCACTCGTTCAGACTGTTTCTGAGGAGAGGGGGTCAATGGGTGCTGCAAACTACCCAAAGTGGAATGGGGATCAGAAGAATGTGAAGCAAGAAATGGATGGGAAAAATGAGAAGCGATCCCGAAAGAGAGGTGGGAAAGGGAGGAAAAAACGGATGGTTGAAGCCCAAAATGGTTTCCAAAAGAAAGGGAGTGGATCTGAGCATGTCTACTCCATGAAGGAGATGGAGGCCCTGAGGTTTGTAAATGTCGATGAACAGAGGAAGAAGTGGATTGAGGTTTACTGCGGACTTGGACCAGCCGTTGTGGGAGAGTACGATGGCCTGGTTGACTGCAATTACCAGAAGCAGTTCGAGGTGAATTTCGATCCTCGCCAGCAGTTCAGAAGAAAGGAGGCCGCCCATGCTACTTGTGGTGCTTCATCTTTTCTTAATCCTCTTTATTCTTTTAGGTTCTACTTCAAGTTTTTGTTTGAGAATTTTGTTAATTGTAGAAGCTCTATATCGCGCTGTCTTTAGCTTTCCTGTATGCTGTGTGTTAAATTGTGGTACTGATTGAATGTGAAAGGTGCACCTGATTAAGTTTATCTACGCGCGATCCGATATTCACTATTAGGCGGTAACATGTCAGAATTTATTAGATCAAAGTAAGAGTAAAAGCTATTATAAACATTCTTTCTAGGGCTGAAAGTTCAGTTGTTAGGCAGAAGCTACTTCTATGACCATCACTTCCATTATCCCCCCTAAGTTGGCAAAGATTACTATTTTGCTCTATTGTATAATGATGAGATAGGTGGATTAGACTTTGTGAATTACTTTTCCAATCTCCCTGGTAGCTTCTGCCTAACTAAAAATTAATCATAAGGGACATGTGAATCTTGTTACTTATGCTTGTCGCACTGAAGTCCTCAGTAGAATACTAGAACCCCTTCCTCTGTATTCGTTTTTCTCTAGTTGTCAGTGTATATTACGCGTTGCTGAAGTTCCTTAATATATACTGTAGTAAACAATGCAATGTCAAAATGTCTGACTGGCATTTTATGCTGGCGATGTAATGCATTTCTCTGAAATATACCTGAAGCGTATTAAAGATTGTTAGAATCTCAAGATTATTGCTTATTGAGGAAACTATGAAGTTTGGGCCTTTGGAATGTCCTCCTTTTCCTCTCTTTTGTGCTGAGAATGATTACTTAAGGTCCTATTGGTATGCAAAAACTGAGTAGCACCTTCCCAGCAGATGTCGTTATTGGAGCTATATGCTTATCTGGTTACCAACCTAAGCTTTGATCCTTATGAATTATTTGCAGCTCAGATGACGACATAAAGGAAAACATATTCTAGAACTAAAGCGTCTTTTTACTGGGAAGAGCTTTTATGGTATCCTAGTGTCTAGGGGTATGAGCATGACTTATGCCCGACCATGTTTAATCATTTGTAAAGATGTTTTAGGCTTTTCTTTGTCGTGCTGAGATGCTTCTTTTTGTTTCTTCCTTCTCCCCCCCCCCCCCCCCCGTAGTACTCCGTTTGCATGCTTTGTTTTGAATATAAGTCAGTGGGGTAGTTGTGTACCAGATTCCAACTTTCGTGTCCTTTCTTCAAGATATGCAGCACCTAGGTTTCGTATCAACCTTCTAAAGCATTTAAAAAAATCTAAGAATGTTATTTGACCTGTTTTGGAGTTTAACCAAAGAGGCCTACATATGCCCTATCACCAGCTGATGATTATTGAGATCACTAAATTCTGGGGATTATGCTGTGGTCGTTGTTAGAACCTTTTAACCTTCTAAGCAGGTCCAATGTGTTAGGGTCAATATACTTTGATGGTTTGCCGGTCTTCTGTGTTTTTATCTTGGAGTTGAAAAAGTCTATATATGTTTTTCCTTTCTGTTATTTGTGGTGCAAAGTGTGTCAATTTGATGGGTTGAATTTCCTTTTGCACAGGTGCGGTGGCTGCAAGGGGAAGAGGGAAAATATCTGAAATCTGTGTTAATTGAAGAATGACCTAAGAAATCTGTAAAAAGGCACCAAAAAGTATATCCTGATTCATGTACTTGGGACATAATAGTTCCTTTGTGTGTAATACCTGTTTGCACTCCCTGTATGTGCAGATTATTGCTGTTAACTAGTTTAGTTGCTTAGGTCATGAGAAGTCGGTATGTTTAGTGATGCAACGGTTGAAGCACTCCAATTGTGATTGAGGAGATGGAAGAGACAATGCAATTGTAAATAGCGAGATGGTAGATGAATTGTAGTTGTAAATGGGAGAGATAGCAGTTACATTCCAATTCTATGAAAAGTAATAAAATGATGTGTAGGTTTCTTTTCAAATAATTGGTATAAAAATTGAACAGGTGCTTTTACTTTCTAACTGCCAAAAGCTTGAGCCCCTGGATGGCGTACTCTTTCTTTACCTGTATATATCTTAGTATATTCTTGGATGTAAACTTTGATATCTTTCAGGCGACGAGGTTTCTGACAACATGGATTTAGGATTTCAAAGCATGGACACGTTGGATCCTGCTCATGGCCTCAGTTGTAGTCATATAGATGGATGTACAGCTGTACAGGAAGAATTTAGTGAAGACGATGAAGGTGATGCAGGATACAGTAGCATTCTGAGACCTGCTTTTTTGGTTACAGGGGAACCTGATTTTGATTCTGGGCCTCCACAAGATGGATTAGAATTTATTAGGCGTGTAAGGTATGAACTTCTTTTCGAATTCATAGTCCGTCATTGCCCTTTATAATTGAGGTTCTTTTTCTTATCTGCTTGCTGTACTTGTACCGAATCAGGCTAATACGTGCAGCAGAAAGTTTGATAATGCTCAGGTTCATAAAGAGTTGTGTTCTGAAACCTATAAGGAAATTTGTGTCCGTTTGTCCTTCTCATGGACCAATGATAATATATGGCTCCTGCAAGTCGCATTCAGTTAGAGGGACTTCACGTCAAATTAGTTGCACAATTTACTAGAGGGAAATTTTGGATCCCCTTTCAGAACTAGTGAAACCTTTTAGACGGGGAAAAAAAAAAAAGAAAAGACAAAATAGGCACCTAAGCAGAACGATTCTAAATGTCAACGTATGTTTTCATCATAATCTAAAGCAAGAAACAAGTTGCTTTATCACAAGATACTCCAATGTGTAGTACTGGGAAGTACATAGCCTTCAGTCCCCTCCCTCCCTCCCTCCCTCCATCTCTCTCTCTCTCTCTCTCTCTCACACACACACACACACACACACGCACACGCACGCACACACAAACAGGTACACTCTCCTAGATGGTAGAAGTAATCTAAAATCCTAGGACCCAAGTGGCAGAACCCTTATAAATCAATTTTTTGTGCTCTCCTCTTACTTTCAATTGAGAATGGTCGGTGTCCAAAAAGACGAAAAGAAAAAGAATTAAGTGTAGAAAAGGGATCTGCAAGGTAAGTTTACATGAGCAGATTCTTGTTGAACTTTGACCCTTTGCTTATTGAGCCACTACTTGCTATTCTCATTTGGCGCTGTGTCCAGCGAGGTCCATGACCTTACACTTGGCATGATCTATGAGTTGGCTATATCAAGATATTACGTTTGATGGTGTGAAGTAACAGAATTTACTTGTGACAAAGGTGTTGGAAAATTTAAGTGAGCTTCCCTCCCTCCACCCATACAAGAATAAAATAAGATAAACAAAGGAATAAAACCCATGGCAAGGGTAAAAGAACTATTATTTGCTTTTGAGCTGTTACTGTTGTCTTGCCGACATTCCCTTTCTCCCCTTTGTCTGTTTCACACTGGTTCGTTCACGAGTTAGTGCTGGTCAGTGGTGATATTTGCTGATAGATACAGATGATTCCACTTGTAATATTTGTTTTTTTTTTGTGGTGTACTATGTATCATTTGATTGACTATTTGTTGTCTTGCCAACAAAAGTTGTCCATATGGAGCTTGAGAATTACTTCTGCTTATAACATTTGAATGTGGAGATTTCTGTTCTGTGTAGGGTTCTGTGTCTGTTTCTGGATTTGTGCAGTTCATAACTTGCATGTTTTGCTGGTGATCTTGTGATTTTCCAACTTACATTTTGCTTAGCCTTGTTAAGTTTAGGTAGAAATGATATGGGGGTGCTTACTTGGATTCTAGGTGATGTTTCTATTGCTGGCCTGATTCACTTTTAGATGAGTGGACCGAAGCTGAAACCAACAAAAGACTAGTTCAATGATAACTGATAAAGGATCAGTTTCAAAAGAGATTGAACTGAAATCAAAGATGTAAATGTAAAAATATAAATGTTAAAACATGGTTATACACGTATCTGACGATTGATGAACTGACAATTATGGCGCTGTGATTTTGCTGTTCTGCAAACTATGCCATGACATATGCTGTCATACTGTAGAGCACATGAGGCTTCGTGTAGTCCGTGGAAGCTGCAATGTACCAAATTATCGTCTCCCCCTCTCTTCACCCATCTGTATCTGTGTGTCTATTTATGTATGGGCTCGCCCATGTATGTTGTTTAAGTCAGATGGTGAATTATTTCTATATTAAGCATTTAGCTTAAGCTTGAGAGCAGGTGGTAAATTAACATGGTATCGAAGCTCTCGTTGCGCAAGGTCTTGGTACAATTCTTCCTGTTTGCATTTCTTCCCACTTTATGTGAGTGCTATATGGATCTATTTACTTGTGGACGTGGTGAAAAAGCACCTTGATTTGTATCTCCACGTGCAACCGGAGCATGCACGTGAAGGGGAGTGGTTAAGCATGATAACACTGCTTCTACATGAAGGGGAGACAGTTTTTCTTCTTATTGTTTGTGACTTTAAGAGGGAGTAAGAAAGCATTATTCCTTCCTCTTGTTTGTGAGTTCAGCAGAAAATAAATGAATAGACACCACATTACAAATGTACCCTTAGACCCCATATTCATTATTCTAGCAAGTACCATAAAAAATGATTTTAAAAATAAACATGATTCTAATTGGAAAACAAGTCATTCATCAAGGACATAATACAAAGTTCTTGCTTATGGTGAAGGGTAAGTTTTTGTATTGAAACCCTAGGAACTATTATGGGCATTATGAAAGTATTACTTATCAGAGTTTCCTCTCTCCATTTCTTTTCAAAGTTTGAGTGAAAAGATTTCGGGAGAAAGAAGCCCAAACTTTCCTCCCTTTTCCTCAAAAAAGAAATCATAAACTAGAGAAAAGGGAGGAAGGAGCCACTTTCCTTTCCTTTCCTTTCCTTTCCTCTCTTTGCTCTCCTAAAAGAAACTCACAAACAGGGTGTAATAGCTTAAGCTTTTAGAGCAGATGGTTATTTGACTTCTTCCATTTTTTACCCTTAATTGCGTTGACGTTGTATTAAAGGTATATATGAGAGGGTACGCACGGTAAAGCTTCATTTAATCTCTGACATGTACCTTCTTTTTTATTTGATTTGGTCTTATTGTTTGGGCAGCAGCCTGAATTGTTAATCGTTAGTTTAGAGGGTCTTAATGTTATTTGATTTTTGGTTTGGGTGAAATATTGAATTAAATCAATGTAGTCGAAATCAAAGTCATAGGTGGTGCACCTTGTCTTTTCCTCTCCTATTGCAACCAGTTGCTTATACGTGAGGGGGAATGTTAAAGATTGATGTGCATTGTTACCTCGTTTTGACTTCTATACTAGTGAGCCTTACCTCCACTAATATTTAGAAAAGGAAAAAATTGATCAAACTTCTTGCCTCTTGCATGTAAGTTATATTTGCAATCAAATCTTAAAAGAACATGACGTGTTTGCCAAAAAGTGCTTGAGTATGAAAATTAGAATGCAAAGCCATAAAATTTGCAGTTAACTAAAGATTTTTTCCAACTCCACTGAAATCCTGCCATTTCAAGTTTGGAACGGTGGTCTTAATCTGTCCTGCATGACAGGTACTTTGTTGCACATATGACACTGTTCTTGAAAGACTCAACTTATGCCTCCTTTTACCCATTGTTCAATTGTTTTCCTGATTTTGCAATAAGAACCTAAAGATCTTTAACATTATTCCTTAGTTGGTTGCCAATTAAGAAAATCGTGTCTACCAGTTTTCTCCAGTTAGGTGCAAATTTCTACCAGCTAGGTTCACATGTTATCTACTTTGTTCATTTGGTTTCTTCGGATACCATGCAGAGATTGACTTGGCACTTGTAATGTTCTTGTTGTTGCGCCACCAATAGTGGCATATTTATCTTCCCAATTTGGGGATTTGAGAAACCTCCGTACTTATACCAAGGAGTTTTTTAATCGTTGTAGGCCATCTAAATATGATTCATAGCAATAAACAGTATATAAAGCTTGGAGAACATCCCTGAAATCTCTTACGTGGAATAGATACAACTCTAGTCTATCTATAGGCTATACAGGGCAAGGTGCGGCAATGGTACGGTGCCTGCAGCACCCCATAGGGGACAGGCACACCCATTTTTATGCATGAAAGTATACATTGGTAAAGCTCTCTGTTTCGTGCTTGTCTTGGAAGGGGATGTGTTTGACACTTCTAGTTGCATATGCCACCAACATGATTACCACTGACTGAACTTTTCATAAACTTGCAAAGATTACTCTCTTGTATGCTCTTTTGATTTTGTACAATGAGTGGATTTTCTAGTTCGATCTTGAGACTTTAAAGTTAGAAGAATTTTAATTCAAGACACTTGTATCGACTCTATGTAACATAGACATGCAACCAAGGTGTTTTAATCAAGTTTGAGGCCTGACATGTGATGGTACATATACTCGGCCATTTTGCCAAGAAGTAACCATCACTTTCTGCTCACCTCGCATGCTGTTCTTTCGCAGCATTAATGAGAAATAGTCAATGAAGCTTATAAAATATGTCCCTCTTTTCTGCAGGATATCGTGTTATAATGGCCTCGCTACCTGGTATTTCTATATCCAGTTGAAATCTCCAAAAGCAACTTTAGGCTAACCTGTATAACAGATGCAGTTGGAATCCTTAAAGTGCAGGTTTAGGTTAACCCAGTGTGAGAATGGGCCTGAAACTCGTAGTTCCATGTAGTTGAGGGTCAGAAGTTTTACTTGGGTCTTTATTATGATGAGCAAGAGTTCAGCTGGCATTAGGTTCTCTTGTTTTGCTTGAGTTTGCCCCAGAATGGGATTAATTACTCACTTGGGTATCCTCAGAGGACTGACAAGGGTTGAAATCACACTGTATGGCACGATATGTGTTACCAGTGTTCTTCTTTTAAGTTGCAGGTATAAAAGCACACCAACTCTCACATGGTTGGATTTCTAAGTGAAAGCACCCATAAACAAACCTTCAATTTGACTTTACTTTTATTTCCCTTTCACCTTCCATCACCGTTTGCTATCCGTTGGGAATCTACAATTTTTGAGTAAATTTTTTGGTTGAGTTAAGAGACATTTGTAGGGGAGCGCTGAAAATGGTCCAGTGACTGATACTGAACAGAAGTGGCAAGTGCTCCTTTCCTGAGGTCCTAAAGACTTCCTGGTTTCTGTTCTCTCTTTTGGGGGCCGGATTGAAGATGTAATTCATTTTTCCGTTTCTAAGTCATCGAGCTCTTTCTTTGACCACGAATGTATGGGCTACAAATGGGGGTAGCCCTGCCCCTCCTTTACCCCGAATATACCTCTGAACTTCCACAGGGAAGGGAGAGGCCCTCACTACAGGGCTATCAACTTGGTCTCTTATAAAGCTCTTGGCAGTCTTCTTTTACTTTATGACTAGGTCTATTCTAGCTAGTTTAGTCATTAAGCTGTTCAAGTTATTATTATATGCATAATAGCTGTTTGTTTCTATTGTAGAATTATTGAGAAGACCTGTTCATAGAGCAGATAAACAGTACATAAGTATGACCCTTTCAATGTTCTTTCAGGTGGGAAGCTGAACGTATCCCGAATGTGAAGGTCGCGAAGGTTGAGAGAAGTAAACTAAAGAAAGAACAGACTATTTATATGCCCAGGATTCCCGATATACCGAAGTGCCCTGAGCAATTAATGCCTCTGAAACAGTGGGAGGATGCATTTCTTGCTGATTTTTCAGAACTCAGGCTGGTAGGTTCTTCTTTGCATTTTTATTAGATTATGGCTATTACTTTGACTTCTGTTTTGGGATTTATTTAAGGCTAATGCCAAAACTGTGCCCTGAATTATAAATCACATCCAGATCGAGTACCTCATGTATTGAATGTAAACAATCAGTACCTTAAAACTCTTTTTTGGACCCAGACAAGTACAAAGCTTGATGGAGTTGGAACACTGTTATTTCTTGAAGGAACAATTGGGGTGATTAGAAAATACATATCTTAGAAACGTGTGGCACTATTTTGTCCGTCTGATTTGTTTATTAGATAGATTTAATCTGAGCCATTAATTTGTATAGAGCCAACTCATAATTTACCCAAACTTTTTTCTTTGTTCTAAAGACTTTGATGAAGAATAAAACTCCATCTTACCACCACCGCCATGCAGCCCTTCCGTTACAATCACTTCGCTACCTCCCCAGTTATCATCCCAATCTGAAACACACTGTACACACATGCATACCCACACGCACACCACCACCACTGCCACAATTTACAACAAAGCTACCACCGCTATCGAACTGCAGCTATAAACATCTGCTACCAATACGGCCATTATTGAATCCTCGATAGTATTTCACAAAAAGTACCATCCTTGCCCTCATCCCCACATCAGCATTGGCAGAATGTCTCCTCATCTCCGTCTCCTTACTCAAGATCTGCAATGGCCGTCGAAATTGCGGCCAAGATCTGCCATCGATGCAGACATCATCTCAAATGATATGGTAAGGTAGTGGAGGGGGCGGTAGGCCTAGGTTGTAGCTGATTGTGGGTGTGATTTTATGGTGGCAGCGGTGGGCATGATTGTGATAGTGGTGGTGATGAAATGAAAAGATATTTGAAAATTCTTTTGGCGGAAATGCTAATTCTTTATCCCTTAGAACCCAAATTCCTTTTCAGTTTTCAAACAAGAAAGACGTAACTAACCTATCCAATGAAAAAGGGGGTGGTTCGACCCTATGAAGGTGGGAGGTGGCATCTATGGAACTTTTTTTTTTTTTCTTTTTTCTCTCTCTTTGATAAATCAATTAATTCCATGTCATCATTTTAAGATGACTTGGACCCATACAATGGAGTACGCAAAAAGGGACAGATGTCAGATGGACAGTATATGGTGCCACATGTATATGAGAAGTTTTTTTTTTTTTTAGTGACCTAATTGCCCCTAAAAAAACTGACCGAGGTTGTCTAACTTTGGAATTGTTTGGGTTGAATAAATATTTTGTGTTACTGATTTGGTATGTTTAAAACTTGAGGTACTCGAGCTGGATTTGATGCATTCAACTTGAGGTACTCAAACTGGATTTGATGCATACTTTAGGGCACAGTTTTGGTGTTAGCCCATTTACTTGTGTTGATCTATACTGTATATAAAGGGAATACCCCTTTTGGTGCAACACCACTTTTGGTGTTACATAACTACTCACTTAGAATGTTGACGTGGCATCATAAGAATTTTCTAAGTAACACAAAACACGATATTAACTGCCCATGAAGATATGTTTGGTTGCTAAAATTTGGAAATTATTTTAAAAAATATAGTCAAAATAAAATCCAAAAGATAATGCCTAATATTATATAAGACATATCATTACGCACACGAAACGTGTCACAATAAATGGCACAAAACAAAAGCTTAGATAGTGAATAAGTACTTATAATGACATATTCGGTTTTCATTAGTTAAAATTTATTTCACCGAATGTGATAATAAACACTTATATGGGTTCGTGGTCGAAGCGGCTTCGTCGCGAGCAACAACGCCACGTTCAGGGTCACTGGAGTTCCTGCTCGGCAACAGGGAACCACACGACAGGACGCGAGGTTTTGTCAACCACCACTTGTCGTGACGTCCGTTGCCGGGGACTCATATTTGGGCTAGCCGTGCATCGGGGCGCATGGGAGGCCAGTGTCTGCCCTGTAGCTCCCCTTGTGAACCCTCTCAGGTGAAGGGGGGGTTAGGGGGAGACGAGATGCGTGATGTCCAGGTAGACATGTCCTCAGCCTAATGGCTTCGAGTGGAAATGGCGTTCAAAGACTCGATGGTTCACAGGATTCTGCAATTCACACAAAGTATCGCATTTTACTACGTTCTGCATCGCTGCTAAAGCCGAGTATCCGTTGCTGAGAGTCGTTTGTGTTTCAAAAGACGTGGTGCTCTTCTAGTTAGATTTCCTTGGTGCTGTTCATGCCGGGGGTTTGGGCGCTTGGTGCCCCCACCCCACGAGTGGGCGGAAGACCTCGCACTTCCCGGCCTAGGGGGACGCAGACGGGCTGCTCTCGCGCTCGAGCCGTTGGCCCCGCGATGCTGATTTTCCTAACAAAATTCATACCATTAACTTAATTTTTGCACGGCATCACTTGTTGCTTATAATGAGAAATTTTTTTATCATGCCATAATTCTCTTGGATGCGATGCCAACACTTGACCACTGTGCTAAAATGGCTAAGTGAATTCAAGACAGTTATCCAAACTTTGCTCCTATTCGCTTATGTTATCCATGAAATAGAGGAATAATTTTCTAATCATTTGCAAAAATATTGTACTTGTGACACTTGTTACCTTAAAATGTGAGAGGAAATGACTTGGTTTTTGTTTTTTATGCAGGCTTTATCATGTAATGATGTTTCTTGTGCTACAATCTCTGGTGAACTGCAGTCAGTAGCCATAACACATGAAGAAGAATGCTTGCATAAGGATCCTAATCGTATTATCCCTGAGAAAATTGCTGAAGAAGAATGCTTGCACAAGGATCTTAATAGTATTATCCTTGAAAGAATTGATGATTTAGCATCCCATGGAGTTGATTCATGCCAGCCTATTGATTTATCCGCAGAATCCTTCTCTACAGCAAATGGAAATGATCTCTCACCCGCTCTCACCAGTCCTAGTTTTTCCTTCTGTGTAGGTTTTGACAGCAGCCCTAGCCCTGCATTGTCTGCCATTCTTGGGATGGACTCTGTAGCTCGAGTTTCGATGCTGAAGAAACGCATAAAGTCAGTGGAGACTACGAGCTCTCTCTCAAGAGATGATTGTGCATGGCTATTTGCTCTCTGTGCGGCAGTTGATACGCCACTTGATGCCGACACGTCTGCAGCGCTTAGGAGTTTGCTCAGGAGATGTGCATGCTTGCGAGCGGAAAAGTCGGAATTGGATGACGAAGCTGTTATGCTTAACATTTTGGTTACAATTTCAGGCAAGTACTTTGGGCAGTCTGAAGGTCCTTAGGCCACGGACTCGCTGCTTATGTTGACAGGGGCTCAAAAAGCTTTAACCTGAGAACTTGAAGTATGAATAGCCGTGCAATGGATGTTATCATTTAACATTTTTATTTTCTGTTTTCATTTTTGTATCCAGCTAGCAACTATGGTTGTGTACTTCTAGTATTTTGACAAATTTGCTTTAGCTACTTTTCTCTGACAATGGGTGAGAGGCGGCCGAACAAGAAGGAAAAACCTTGTTTTCACATTTTTGTTCTATTGAGGTTAGATTTTTTTCAATACAAAAATAGAAAATGTAAACGGACACACGATAAAAGGAACATTTTTGGGTAATTACTGCGGAAACTGAAAATAAAAGTGATAAATGAACAGGGTCGCTTTTGATCGGTTTTCTAACCGTTCAAATTCCATTCCCGTTGATAACATAACATATTCCCCACAAGGTGCTCAGATAAATTATGTAATCCATATTACTGACTGAAAATGGCAGCAGCAAAACTTTAACATCCATCTGATGCTTTGCTTAAGGATTGTAAACTGGCATAGATGGATAGCCCAAAGCCCACCATTCAATGGGGATCCAGATGTCAAGGCCACACAATCGTACGCTTCTCCATATGTAGCAAACAAGAGAGACAAACATGTGCATTATATATAACAATGGCGTCGTTCATACAATATAGGAAATCTCATCACTACATATATCACAAATTGTAGGAACAAAATGAATCTGAAAGCTGTGTAAAGGGACAATAACCCAGGGCATCCACAACTTATCATTGTCCAGACTAGTTGACCTACACACAAATGATGCCGAGTACGATCTCACAAGAACACATTGCTCGTGCCTCTTATTCGTGGTTCTACTTAGAATCACGCGAAAACGACGGGGGAGCGCACTCAACAATAGCAGTCTTAAGAAGATGCAGAAGGGGTTGGAGAGGATGTAAATGGAACCTGCTCAGCACAGGTAAGCACATCATGAGGTCCTGCCTCCTCGCGACCAACACCCATCAAGTCCAGGTAATATTGATAGTGGGAGACGACGTTGTTCATGCCATCAATATCACCTTGTCCACAAGTAAGATCCCCGTATAAGACATTCATAGTGGTGCCAAAACCAGGTGACCTCTTGGCCAAAGTATCATTCTTGGTGGGCTTCCAGTTGCCGACAAAGGCATCATGTGCTGAAGGCACACCCTTCCGGGGTGAGGTCACCCACATCGACATTGCAGCCATGAAGGCCAGAGTAGCATTTTGTTCAATGTACTCCGGATGGTTCAAAAGATCCACCTTGAGGGCTTCACCAACAGCTCCGTAGTTGTAGTTCCTGTCACAAGAAAACCAACCAAACAAATCCATAATTCTGTATTAAACAAGTTAAAAATATCTAACACGTTTTCTAAAGTAGGCAGCACCTTTGCTTCATGCTAATTCCAAATTCTATAATCTGAAATTAATATCGATCATTGACCTCAATTATTAGATATAGGCTATTCACCCTTTATGTTGCTTCCAGGCAAAATGTTAGTCTATTATCACTTTAAGGTAGAGCACGCTCAGATACCACAAGGGAAGTAAGTTGCTAAATAAAAGGTGTTTAGTCTTCGTAAAGAGAAAAATCTATACATACCAGTACAGGGGTATAGCACCACGGCCATAGTATTCAGCCCCAGGAGTGCAGGGGTAAGTGTACTTGTAATAGTCGTCACAGTATGATTGACTAGGACTCATTTCCTTGTTGTAGCATAGACCCCACGCCAATGGTCCCCCGGTTGCCACTCCGTAACCACCTACATCATTAATACATTTTGCAATTATCATACATGAGCAAGCAGGAACTGGTGCATTAGTTTATATGTGCAAATAGAGAATCACTTTTAAAAAAATAATGTGTTAAACTAGGAATCATGAATCCAAGATATCTTACGCGGTTAAGCCTAAAAATTAAACGATCATGCCTTACTTACGCCATAAATCAGATTTATTCAATTCCACAAAAATTTAACTCCATTTAATCCTCTGCACACTAAGGGAACCCCCACTTCCGGAGTCCTAAAATGTCTAACCAAGATGAAAACTTCTGTCAATTATATGCAGAATGAATGCATTCCAATATATATAGGAACAGAAGTCCTGAAGCAGTCTGCAATCGGTTTGACTACAAAGAAGACACAGAATACGACGAAGAGGCTTTTGGTTATAAAATATCAATCCTAGTCAATTGAGGAGGCGTACTCTTCCAGTCCCCAACAAATGAAACTAACATAACTTAGGTTTTATTATTGGTTGCATTTCAGATCCCAACCAAATCAATAACTTCTTGGACTGCATCACATCTGTGTCAAAAGATGCTACATTTCCATAAGTCAAGAACATAAAGCTAATAATATCCTGTAGTTATATACATAAACTCCCATTTCCACATAGTAACACCTATGTAAAACCCAAATTAGCTGATCAACCTTTCAAATCACATTAACCAAACAATAAATTATGCAAATGAGGAACAAAAACTTACAGGTAGTTTTGCTGCCAACGTGGCCGAGGAAGGCGGCGACTTCTTTCATCTGCGTGTGCTTGCCGCCAGTAGTCCCAAACCCTTTAGGCTGGTAAGCTGCAGAGGCAGTAATAAACGACTTGTAGTCCCAAAAGCCAACGGCATGCGCCACAGGAGTGTTCCTCTTGGAGAAGAGATCCTCAAACTGATAGGTCTGAAAAAAGTCCGAGATGGTCTGGTTACAGCAGTACTTTGACCACTCCGCGCACTCCCAGTCCCTCTTACACACTTTCTTGCCCTTGACAGTCTTCACCAAAGTGGGTGTCGAAGGATCTGCACTAACACTTGCAATTATCACCGTCAAAGCTGCAATTGCCATCGTCATGGACATAAATCCCCTTTTTGTCGCCATTTCTGCTGAGAAAAAGAAAAAGCAATAGTTATGGTATTCATTTGGTTTTGATATTTGGGTTCTTTTCATGTTAAAGATTAATGAACCTAGAAAGAGAGCTCTAAGACTTCACAATCGAATGACAAAGATCTGCACCTTTGAAGTGGGAGAAAAACACCCAATGGGTGTTCGAAACTGAAGGAAAGTTGTGAAATTGATTGGGTCTGAAGCTAAGGGGTTTGTTTATCCTAAAAAGATCAAGAGCGGAGATAGAAAAGCTGCACAGCTTGACAAGAGGATGACAAGATCTGCTAATTTAAAGACAAAGAGAGAGAAGCACACTGTGCGTGAGAAATGGAAAGAAAGTGAATGCTGAACTTACAGAGAGGGTGGAGACCTTTTCCTCCTTATTCAGATCTTGGGGTTGTTCAAAAATGATGAAAATGAGATGGGGTTCCTGGTTAATTGATTGGTAGTATTTTCTTTGGGTGCAATTCAAGGGAAGAGAGGGGTGGGGGAGAGGTGAAAGAGAGCGTTAGATCAAGTATCTCTTTCAGACGGGGTGGAGAAGAAAAATGGAAAATGGGAAAGGGGGAAGATGGACGGTGGAGATGGAGTTTGGTGGGGTAGAAGGTCGAGACTTAACGTGTAACAGGCTGGATTTGGAATCGAAGCGAACTGCTGAACTTGAAGAGGGTGACCCACGAACTCTCTCTACCGACAGCTGACAACATGAGGCTTGGGAGGGACTTCAACTGTTTTTTGAGTGTCGGTGACGGCTTATTACGGAGTGTAAGCTTCTCGTGTGAAATTTTTTTACTTATATTTCTTAGTGACAAAACTTGTTAATCAGTTCCACAATGTTAGGTCGGGAGTATTAAGTTCTTCATGACAAGCCTTCATACCACTCTACCATAATCGTTCAGTAACTCGAGCCAACGGCGCTACCTCATATTCAGCTCCTTCTGTGTGATAAGATATTTAAGGCTCTTGTGATCCGTATAGATCTCAGACGTCTCACCATAAAGGTAATACCTCCGAATCTTAAGTGCAAACACAACTGCGGCCAGCTCTAAGTCATGAGTAGGGTAGTTCTTTTCATAATTTTCAACTAGCGTGAAGCATATGCAATAACATTTCCATGTTGCATGAGAACACAACCAATGCTTTCAAGGAGGCATCACTATAAATAACAAATCCGCCTGAACCAGAAGGTAGTGCGAGAACTGGTGCTATAACCAATCGGTTCTTCAACTCCTGAAAACTTTTCTCACAAGCCTCTGACCAAATAAACTTAACCCCTTTCTGAGTCAACTGAGTCAAAGGGCTAGCAATGCTTGAGAATTCCTCAACAAAATGACGATAATACCCAGCTAGTCCCAGAAAGCTACGAACCTCCGTCACAGAAGTCGGCTTACTCCAATTCACCACGGCCTCTATTTTTTATGGATCTACAAAAATCCATCCCTTTTCACTACGTGACCCAGAAAAGATACTTGCTCTAGCCAAAATCCACACTTCTTGAATTTTGCATAGAGTTTCTGATATCTTAGTATCTGTAAAACTTGTCTCAAATATTGCTCATGTTCTTCCCAACTTCTTGAATAAATAAGGATATCATCAATAAAAACGATCACAAACTGATCAAGGAATCGTTTGAACACCCTGTTCATCAAATCTAAAAACACGGCAGGGCATTAGTTAAACCAAATGGCATGACAAGAAACTCATAATGCCCATACCTTGTTCTAAAAGCAGTTTTAGGGATATCCTCTTTCTTGATCTTTAATTGGTGGTAACCAGATCTGGGATCAATCTTCGAAAAGAATTGGGTTCCCTGCAATTGATCAAACAAGTCATCTATCCTCGGTAAAGGATACTTATTCCTCACAGTGATGCGATTTAACTTCCTGTAATCAATACACATTCTCATAGAGTCATCTTTCTTCTTAACAAATAACATAGGTGCACCCCAAGGAGAAACACTTGGATGAATAAAACCCATATCTAACAAATCTTGAAGCTAAACCTTAAGCTCTTTTAGCTCCGCTGGAGCCATAGGACACGGGGCCTTAGAAATAGGAGCTGCCCCTGGAATAAGATCGACAGAGAATTATATCTCTCTATCTGGAAGAAGCCCTAGGAGATCTTTTGGGAAAATATCTACAAATTCCTTCACAACAGGAATACTATTTAAATCCCCACTAAACGAACGTGTATCATAAACATGGGCTAAGAACCCCATGCAACCCTTCCTAAGAAGTCTTCTAGCTGTTAATGCTGATATAGTGCAAGGAGGTGCAACAGGTCTAGAACACTGACATACAAACTCAGGTAGACTGAGAATACAAAAAACTACTTGTTTCAAGTAGCAATCAACTCTGGCATGATAGGTAGCCAGCCAATCCATGCCCAAAATCACATCAAAACAATGCATTTCTAAAGGTATAAGGTCTGCAGGTAGATCCCTATCACCAACTCACACATTAAAAGATCTATAAACTAAGGAGGCATCAAAAGAAATTCCGACTGGAGTACTAACAGAAATCCCACGACCCAGGGATTGTAACTCAGTACCAAGTTGACGAGCAAAAGATGTAGAGACATACGAAAATGTGGAACCAGGGTCAATTAAACAATAGGCTCTAGATGAATATATGCAAAATGTACCTGCCACTACATCATTAGATGTAGTGGCTTCCTTCTCTGTCAAGGCATAAGCTCGAGCCCGAGTAGTTATCGCCTGATTAGCTCCCGACAACAGGTTCTGCTGTCCTTGCTGTCCCTACCCTGAATAAACTAGGGCTTGAGCGGCTGAGGGCAATCCCGGATCTTGTGTCCTTGCTGCTGATAGTTAAAGCATGCACCATTCTCCCAATAACAAACACCACTATGGTTCTTCCCACAAGTTTTGTAAGCTACTGTTGGCTTCTGAGTATTCTGAGCAGGTTCCTTGATGGCCAAGTTGTTGTTCCTCCTCATAGGCTGTTGAACCACATCCTTGTATTTGGAGCTACTCTCTTTTTTTCTTCTTTTCTGCCTCTGATCCCTTTAATACTTGCACCCAGCCTCAACACCTTTCTCTACCCTCTGAGCCTTATCTAGGACCTGGCCATACGTGTCTAAAGTCACAGCTGTCAAGAACTTTTGGATGCCATATTTTAGTCCATTCTTAAACCTTGTTTCACATCTCTCCTCAGTATCTATAACATGTGTTGTAAACCTCAACAACCTGGCAAATCTGGCCTCATAATCCTTGACCGTTTTATCCTCTCCTTGTTCCAGTTTTAAAAACTCCTCTACCACATCATCCTTCACATTTCTGGAGAAATATTTGTCAAGAAATATCTCCTGGAAACGATCCAAAGTTAATGCCTGCTCCTTCTCTGTAGTCAGAGTTCTCTCGACCATCTTCCACCACTAGTCAGCCTCGTTCTCCAACTGGTACACCGCGAGATCCACCTTTTGACGATCGGTGATGTTCAGAAGCTTAAACCTCTTCTCTAACTTACTCAACCAAGCCTCTGCATCCTCTGGCTTGTCTGCACCAACAAATGTCGGACAATTTAGGCGGTTAAATGCCTTAATGGTATCAGCAGTTAACGGAGATGGAGGGGCTTCTGCTTCCACGTTGACCCCAGTGACATTATTACCCCTACGACCGCCTCTAGTACCCGCTCTAGCTGCACTCGGCGGCATAGTTCCCGAGATAGCGAAAAACTTATAAGATCACAACTTATTGTGTAAACGCTTCAAACAGAGGTACTACTAAAGCTAGACTTCTTAGAACTACATCTCAAACATCATAAAATTTATCTCAAATCATTGGAAGCTTAAGTCTAAAAGTCTACAGAATCTTAAACCTGGCTCTGATACCAAATCTGTCACGCCCCAAACCCGGAGGTGGACCTACACATACTATTTCAAAATATTCATGTTTCCAGAAATATAATACCCAAAGAATTTTACCAAGAACATAACCCCAAAATGATAATCAGAGCTCTAAATGTATCCCAAATCAATAGCATTTGTATTTATCATCAAAGTCTAATAAATGCAGCAAAAATCTATTAACAATAGTTGCTTCCCAAACATTGGGGTTACCAAAAGCTACTTAATCAAACTGTTACAAGTTCTCATTTTCAAGTCACTAAAAAGAGTCAACAATTAAAGAACAACTCTGACTCATGCTTATCGATAACTCCTCTACTGATGTCTCAGCTTAATTACCTGAAATGGGAGGAGGAAGGGGGGGTGAGCACAAAGCCCAGTAAAGATCACACGCACACACCCACAGAGTACAACGCAGGTATCCAATAATATGTAGCTAAGTCAAAATGAAACATATGAAAACAAAGTGCAAAAACGATAGTTAATCTTGGCACGACAAATCTCATTACGGAATATTAACCCATCAAAAGTCGAATCAAGCCAAAGGGTCATAATCAAATAATTGAACTAATAATCAAAACAATAATTGAACTTAAATATTATAATTAACCCACTTACGTTAAAATCTTAACAACAACAACTCTAATATCATCTAATTCATCCTTATAATCAAAAGTGGGTTCAAGAATCCTGAGTTACGGACGGGAGGTATATGGTGCAACTGAACTGATGAAGTAACCTTTCACCGATGTTGAGAGAGAAACCAAACAACCTGGACCATTCAGTGTTCCCCTTTTTTGGGAGAATACCTGTATTGGCACGTGGCATATTTGTAGGGAAACCAAACAATATTCTAGAAGCTAACTAGTAATCTCACAAAAGAGGGGATAACTGACCGGTTTATCACGCTCTCGGCCGGTCAGTTAGTTAGTAAGTGCATTGCTTTATAGAAATTTAAAACTGGCTGGTTTATATCCTAATCCAATCCCACTGACTAACCGGCCAGTTTATCCACCCGAATGACCGGACGGTTAGTTGAAACCTGTCTTACCCCAAAAGTAAACCGTAACCCCATTGACCAACTGACTGACTTATCCACCCGAATTACCGAACGGTTAGTCAGGCTCTTCCCTCTCCCCAAAAATTTTCCAGAAATAAACCCTAACCCTAGTGACTAACTGGCCGACTTACCCACCCAAAAGACCGGACGGTTAGTCAGGACTTTCCCTCTTCCCAAAAAGTTCCCAGAAACAAAAGCTTATCATGCTGATCAACCGGCCGATTCTCCACTTGGTATGATTGGACGGTTAGTCAGTTCTACCTCTCTAACTTTTGGAAATCCAAAAAACACTCTGATGACCAGAAAAACTTTACCTTCACCCCGTGAGTTATGAGCCAGCCAAATCGATCTATGCATGGTCTGTGTGATTAAATTTTCTCTATACATTTAATACTAAATGTGTTTGGTATCAGGACTCATTTGAAAAGTGCTCATGAACCCCAATGGCTGCAGAATTCCAACAAATGGCAGACTTGGTTCGTATTATCAGTGAATTATAAAAGAATTTTTAGACCTGTTTTGCAGCCCTAGAAGATCAACAACCTAGAACAACCGAGGAAATAGACAACCTCAAGAGGAAGGGTAGGAAGAGCAAGAGGATAAAGTTAGAACGGAGAAAAATGAGGACAAGAAGAAAGGTACCGAGTTTGACTGACAGTATGAGTCTGAGGATGAAAAAATGAAACATGTTATTCCAGAGTAGAAACATAAGCTCACAGCTCTTGGATCCCAAATTGCTCAAATGAGGAAAGCCAATGATCCTTCAAACCTCAGCCCCCTAGCCATGAATCCCGAAGATAGGTCGTCCCTTAAATTCAAAATGTTAGAGATGGACAAGTTCGATGGAACCACACATCAAGATGTACATGCGAGCATTAATTCCATTTGGAGAGAATCAGAATCAGTTGATATAACTTTTTCACCGCACCCTTACAGGAGCAGCCTCTCATTGGTTTTTTACTTTAGACGAAGCCCGAGTCCGAACTTGAGAGAATGTTGTGAGAGAATTTGTGAAGGGGTACCAACACAATGCGAACTTGGAGATCACCAAAGGAACTTGAAAACCACCAAACAGGAACCAGAAGGATCAATGTCTGCCTTTATCATGAGATGGAGAAATAAGGCTGCCCATATAGTGAACCGTCATAGAAGGAGGAGTAAGTAAACATTGTGAGAAACGATCTGCTCCCCGTATACTATGACTATATCTTTGGTCACTACCACACCTCATTTAGGGCATTAATGAGATCCATCTCTTGTGAATCACAGTTAGGGGTATATTAAGCAGGACCGAAGAACTCTAATGTACAACCAAAGCTAGTCACTGCCAATGACATCAGCAATGTGCAGGCACCCCATGTAGTGTCATGGGAAGCCACTTCAGAGCCTAAAAGGAAGTTTAAGCCGTTGAATGTATCACTGCCAAAAGTATTTGAACAGTTGTTGAGGAGGGTATGATATCCAAGCTACCGCCTACCACCACGCCAACAATAACACTGGAAGGATATGATAATCATGCTTTCTGCGCTTATCATCAAGGAAAGGGACACTCTGTGGAGAGGTACATAATGCTCAGACACGCCATCCAAGACCTCAACAAAGGAAAAATCTCTTTTCCTACCAAGGCTAATGTCCCGAAAGAACCCTTGCGGCCTCACAATGTTAATTGCATTGATGATAGCCGACCAGTTATAGGTCCAACCATCTTTATCGTTCTAATCAGCCAGCAAGCTCAGTTAGTTTTAGTGTGTGGTTCTTTGCCAGAGTTTTGTGATGTCATCACACGGGTAGAGTTGATGGAAGGCGAGGCCTTATTACCGAGGAAATACAATGAAGAAACATGTTTTATGTTCAAGCCAAATGCCGAGGTATCTCAACTAACTAGATCACGTCAAGTTTAGCAAACCATCACCCAACCAGCCACATCTGACCCCCTATTTTCTCAAAACCTCCTGGCGATGAAGTTTTGAGACAGTTGAAGAAAACTCAAGTAAACATCTCAGTAAAGCCCTGATCAAACTACTCAGTAAAGCCTAAATACTTATCCTAACCTAGCCAGGAGATTTGTCCCAAGTACTAGGGATTACAGAAATGTCCTCCCCTTTTATGAACTACATTTGCCCAAATCAAGACCCAACCACAATAACCCATATCTAGCCCTCAAGTTGGTCTTTTTCCCAAAATGTACTACTTATTTCGTTGGTGATACCTTTAAAGCAAGTGTCACCCATTTGAAATTCCAACTCTGCCTAAGCACATTAACTACGGAGTTATAATAGGATCCGGTGCATTAGTGCTAATACCACTCTGTCACGACCCAAATTCACAATTGGTCCCATGATTAGGTATGTGACCGACTGCAGGCCCACTGGACTCTCACCAAGCGTTCTGCCAAGCCTTACTAATACTTGTACATATCCATCCTTAGAGATTACTAAATTCTAACTCATTTATTCGACTATTAAGAGCGGCACTTAAATTTTTCTCAAACATCTATGACAACATCTTCAAGTATATACTCTACTAAAAAGCAAAACCCAGAGTTCATGGAGACATAAGCTACTTACAATTTCCAAAATGAAAGTTAACTACAATTAAAACGTCGTTGGAAGCTTACAAAGACTTAAGGGAACTATATTTCCTTTAACGACCGTCTCCGCCAGCCTTAACCTCGTGACCGTCATTTGTGCCTGTCCCAACTAGGTGGTCGCTTGAAAAATAAAAAATGATCTAAAGCACATCAACAAGCACAACATACCATATCAAAAAATCGATTATTAACTTTTGTAAACTTCTCATGGAGTTTAACTCAAAAACGGTGACCAACTTTAAGAAGATAACATGTATAAAATCCATAAAGGGCACAGTAGTGTTTAAGTGAATAGTTCTGAGGCATAGAAATCATATAGCATGCACAACATCAAACAACAATTTTGGTCTAATAACAATTTACATGGCGTGCTGCGGTCAGCATTTGGTCCATTGACTTGGACCCGAAATCCCACCTCGGGATAATCATATTGTGGAAGTAGGGACATCCACGAGCACAGTGATGCGTGCCAACATTATTTGTGGTCGGGAAGGACCTATAATCTAACTTTCTCCCATTAGATGTGGGGTACAACAACCGTTTCATGAAATTTCATCTCATTCAATATAAACCAAATTTTAAACAACTAGTTGCAAATGCATTCCATGGATATTTTATTTTATTTTGTCAACAGATTAAAAGAAAGGCAGTAACACTTTTCACAGCGCTTAAAAAACGTATAATTGGTGCGAATATATGTGCCATTTACACAGTTACAATTTAAAATAGGGTGATAAATGGCTACATGGCAACAATATTTACTTGAACCGTTAAAAAATCCAGAGTTTACTTGAAATCCCTATCGTAGTCCTCCCCTACCGAATCAAAAAGTTCAAGAGCCGATAATAAATTAGTTCTTTTAGCCTAATGATATATCCTTCCCCTCCCCCTAATCCCATAGCTCTTACAAGCTACCCCGTGTCCAAAATACACACTCAGGGTTGTAACCATACCTAGTATGCACACAACACAGACATCAAAATGCAGATTCAATCCCCTCCCCCCCCCCCCCCACACACACACTGTACTCAAACACAAGCACAGGGTATACGTACACAAGCACATGGAACACGCACACAGTACTACACATTCATTCAACCCCATTGTTGTTCACACTATACACAGACCACAACACAGACAGCAAACCGTCTATACACACACACACACATACACACACAAAAAAACACATATGTGTCCACACAAAAACACATATATGTCGACAAATTCAAACACACTATCTTCCCACACACACATAAACATAACACACTGCACATGCACACATGCACAGTGTCCACACACACACTACACTCAGACACACACATTGTCTACCCATACACATAGAGCCCACAGCCCCCCAACCCACCCTTTCCACACACTTCACGACACATAGTGCACGCACTCGCACTACATACATACAAAACACACACCATGCAGAATGACAGACAGACCCCCCCATACACACACACCACACCCCATGACATATAGCGCACAAACACACAACACACACTTGCAGAAACATGCACATATGCACCTAGACAACACCACACCCATCCATACAGTACAAATTCACACTCACACAGTGCACACACCCAAGACACACAAGACACATCCACTTTACACGCACTATATATACACCCACATCGTATACAAAACACATAACACATACATGCACATTCCTGCACATAACCACCCACACACTTATCCACAAACACCTATATCTACACCACACACGTACACAGAACAAAAGTGCATGCATGTGCTCGTGCACACACACATGCATTTCTACCCTTGGCTACGTGGCTACACACACTAAAAACACACGTATATACCTACCCACAAACCTTAAACCCTGTCGAATTTGCACCAAGATAAAGCTCCTCTCTAGCGCCAATTTTAGCCTCACCCCCGCACTCTTTAGCCCTCCTACAGAGAAATGATTCCATTCTAAATTCATGAAACTTTAATCCCCTGATATCACTTGAGAAATCATGCAAAATTCTCCTCTGTTTTGCCTGCTTTCAATCTGTGATTATCTCTAAAGTATCTCGAATTTAACTTAGAAATGTTTTTGGTTTTGTAAATTCACATAATAACCCCTCAATTATAACCTCTCTAATGTCACCCAATTATTGTGATTTATTTTTTATAGCACCTAACTTCAATTTATTATGATTTTACCCCTTACAAAATTTTGGGACTAGTAGGTTAATGCCAAGGAAGTGGGTTTATAGCTTACATAGAGGTGCCTTAAAGGATACAGTCTGAGTTAGCTGCCAAGTAATCAGTAGTGGTACATTGTGAGAGTGGAGTAAGGGCAGAGAGCAAGGCTTCCCAGACAAGGCCTAAGGAGTGACGGTGCTGTGCAGATAGAGGCTAAGACGAATAGGGCCAACAGTCAAAAGTCCAAGCTAAGGTCCAGGTCAAGGTCCAACGTCACGGTCCTATATTATGTCCAATTTTACGGTTCAATTATGTTTTCTCTCTCGACAATTCAGTAGCTCTGGATTCTTCAGTGAGAAAGTGATTTTGTTAAATTAAGATTGTGTCCCAAAATGAAGTTCAAAGTCCACTATTTATATGCAAGATGCCTGCATCATCAGTCGATGCGTGTCTTTTCTTACGAGTGACACGTCACCAGGGGGTCCATAAATACTTCGGTGTCACGGAATAGCAGAGTCGAGGCATGGGCGCTGGCGATAAGCATTATGGAATCGACACGCAGGCTACGGGCATCGCGGAGTGGGCACGCGAGCGACGGGTGTCATTGAGACGGGGCCCAGAGAAGGCTCCCTTAGCACTTGGCCAAAGCAAAAGGGAGTGAGCATGCCTTGGTAAGAAAGGCCGACCCCTTCCCCCATCGGTCCCCCACAAAGGGGAAGGAGGCCGACCCTGAAGTGCGTTAGCTGTTGACCTCTAAAAGGGGAGGTAGGCCGACCCCTTAGCAAAAAAAGGTAGGCGACCCCCTTAAGGGGAAGGACGTCGACCCTCTAAAAGGGAAAGTCCACAGACCCCCAAAGGGGAAGGCCGATCGACCCTCAAAGAAGAAGGCCGAGGCATGTCAAAATCTTCACGGTTGCGACAATGGGTCGTTAAAAATTAGCTTTAGTGAAGAAGAATTGTAAAAAAATGATAAAATTCATGTGACTTAAGCGTGTGTGTTTTGACCGGTTGGGAGTGTTGAAAGGTTGACATTTAACTACATTGATGTGTCGTGAAAAAATGGGACCCATAGCTGGTCCGTGGGTGCAACTGAGATAGGTTAGGAACATAAGCCCCTTGCAAGGGGTGTGCATGGAGGGAGCGACCCAGTAGGCACCGCACGCATAAACAACGGCGGGCAAAAATAGAACGTTATCAAAAAGATATGGGGGAAAATTAAAAAAACTTAGTAAAATGTTGGAGGCAATCTATAATTCAATGGATAAAGTTATTTTAATTTTGAATGAATGGCCAAATTTGGTTAAGATTAAAACTTGGCCCAAGTAGAAAAATGGGGTAGGTGTGAGTCTTTCACCCATTCTTTCAGGACTTAGAAAAAGATACGTACATACATACATACATACATACCTACATATATATGTACATATTTATATACACAAACATACATACATACATACATAAAGTGAGAGAGAGAGGAGGAGGAGGAGGAGAAGAGAGAAAAAAGATAAGGGAAGAAGACTTTTTGAAGATCCATGGCAAGATTAAGAGCTTCACAAGAAGCTTAAAGAGTGGGTAAGGGAAGCATTGTCGCGTAACCAAGTAAAAGTGCAAAGGGAATAAGTGGCTCAGTGGAGTCCGAACCGGCCCCATCGGCTACGGCCAAACATGGGGCAATTGGATGGGTCGAAGCTATAGGGATTGGGGAAGGGAGTGGAGGAAGGGGAAAGGGAGGATGGCCAACATTGTGGTCGGTAGAGCAAGGATGGGCTATGTAACCGAAGGACTGAGGGGTAAGGGAGGTGGTAGGGCCAAGGAGGAAGAGGGTCAACGGGGATTAGGTTATGGTCAATCTTATGGCTAGGCCGATCGAGGCCACGTGGCTGAGGTTAGCTGATGCCACGCCGAGGCTGACTGAGGCGTTAGGGGAAGTAGGCGTGAAGCCTTGGCGTTGAGGTTGGGAGACGAGGCTATTGTTGTGCTCGAGACAATGAAAAAGAAGCAATGGGCAAATTCGCGAGATGGGATGAGTAGTCAGTCACAGGCGCATTGGAGAATTATGGCCGTGCTTGCACCGGCTCCTCGGGGCACTACGGTCGCACCAGCCAAGGGGGTCGACGATGCCTTTGAAATTTAATGATGGCGGACTCAAGACTTTTGATCTAGAGCCAAGCAAAAGTAACACGTTATTGGTGGTGAAGGGGGTCATGCCCAGCTGGTCGGCTAAGGAGTTGTAGAGAGAGTTAGGCAACCGAAACGGTTCATTCACTGTACTTTGGAGTGGTTCGTCTAGGGGTGAGAGTCTTGTGGTGCCGTCACCGTATGCTCGAGCCCTGAGTGGGGAGGTTGCCCCTATTATATTGCCGAGATATGTGCCGACCTTGCTAGCTGAGAGACTAGATATGTCATGGTCACTAATGGTATTCAAGGGCCACAATGCGATGCACATAAGTTGGGACTTCTAGTGCAATTACATTGTGGAGATCCCGGCCCGGTCGGAGACATTATAGAGACTTTGTTGATGTCAGTAATAGAGGTGACCTTGAGGAGGGTGGAGCTGGCCAGGGATATACAATTGGCCTGACATTACTGTTGGCTAGATAGAGCTCGTAAACGCATACATTTATCACCGGGTTTGGGGAGATAGGGCCAACATTGTTGAACGTCATGATGCTGACAGGGTTACCGATGCATAGGATAGAGGATGTCCATGCACTGCGGCCTACTATGGTGGAGTCGGTGGTACATAAGAAGTTGCTGAGTCTTCGGGCTGATACGAAGAAGAACGGGAAGGGCACCTATTCTAGGTGGTTTAGGCATTTCTTCAGCACTGCGTAGGCATGACCGGGGGCGAAGCTGGGTCAGTCCTTGGATTTTAAGATGGGTCTTTATTATATGGATGAGATATATGAGTTAGTGGCATACCTTGCCATGTTCCTATCGAGGTAAGTACTTTACCTCGATAGAGGATGTCCATGCACCTCGTATGTATTGCATTTTTCTTTCGTCGCTATGTCTTGTCATGCGTAATACGTTAATTGTGTACTTAGAAAAATTTGTCATTCGAGATGTCACTTTAGCTACACTGTCGTGCACTGCACCTAATGTTGTTTTATAGGGTAGGGCCGTGATATATACTATCATTTTATACTTGTAGGTTTGTTTTCGAGGGGGAACCTGAGGACGGCATAACCGCCAGGGTGTTCCCGTTAGCACTCAAGATGGTGAGGGGCGGGCATTATGGTTTGGCCCCTATATACCTGGCACATTATTTTCATGGCTAGAACAGTTTTCCAGCAACGTGAAATAGTCGCACAGACAGTATCAGGTGTCGACTTACGTAGATTAGATGTTCCTTCAGAAGTACCTGTATGAGTGATATGTTGATTATCAGTCGTCCAGATATCTTCAGGTGCATCCCACTCCATTGATGGGTATTGCGATGCAGCCGGGCAGGCCGTTACGGTAGGTGGTCATGTGGCACGGTGGTGGGTGGCATTTCCTTGGGTGGGAAATAGGAAGCCCAGTTTTGAGTTAGCTAGAGTGTTTGATAGGCGAGACGAGTGTTTGTCATGCCTATATACGAACATGCATTCATCGTACAGGTTTCCCTCCTGGCTGTATGTGGAGGACATCTGAACGTAGCTATATAGGAAAGCTGAGTTAACGGAAGAACAAGTGGCTTTGTTGGTAGCCTGCTTCCTAGGGTGGCTCTATGTGTTGAGTGATGACGGTGGGAAGCCATTGAGGACGAGATGCTATGTGGCAAGGTACAGCTTGAACAACCTATCATTGGCTTTCAGCTACGACTTGGTGCCCCCATGTGGGTATGATAGACCATTGAGTATGGCGATGGCCTTCCAATATACTTTACTTGACAAAGCCAGAGAGTGGCCAGTCTTGACGAAAGATTGGAGGAGACCTGGTACATCATCAACCAGGGTGGTGACAGTTGATTACGGGGGGTGGTGGGAGCAGCTGAGGGCTACCTGGTCAGATTGGCGCATAGTCAACATTTTTATAGGTGATAGAGGATTGGGCTTGATTTCAGCACAAAGTGCCAGAAAGGCAGACACTAATCGCCAGGGGTTCTGCTAGCTAGCTCAAAGAGGGATGTTAAGGAGTACGTCGACGAGCCTCATGATGATGATGAAGGTGTTATCGCTGAGAAGCCGACAGTCCATGTGCCAAGGGTATCGAATGCCGGTAAAGGTCCCTTTTTGACATTGAGGGTGAGGATGATGACGAGGGCTCATCAGGCGAATGAGAGCTCAATAGGCGGGCGAAGGTAATTTGGCCACTGGAGAACAGGGTTCAAAAAGGCCACGAGAGGTACTAGATGAGTCTGACTCTGGGGTTAGAGTTTTTTTCTTCACTTTCTCTGCATAGTTGTTGTGTATTATATCTAGTTGTGATCTAATATCTCTTTTGTTGGCTTGGCAGGAATTCAATAATGGAGATAGTGACAAGCATGCTGAGGAAAGCTACGAGGTCGAGAATGCCGACGCAGTGGATACTGAGGCGGCCGAGGAGGTAGAGGCAGTGGATACTGAGAAAATCAACGAGGCCGAGAGAGTGGAGTAGGCGACGGGTTATATCATAGAGCTAGAAAATAAACCGAGCCCGCCAAATAGCCACCCTAAAGTTGATGGTAATGTCAAGGAGGAGGCAGTAGGGCCTTCGTACGGTGGCCAAGTGAGCGACTGGGAAATGTTGGACACTAGGGGTGACTGATGGACTTTGGTAGAGAAGGATGTTCTAACAGGGGATCGTGATGAGCCAACAGATATATATATATATATATATATATATATATATATATATATATATATATATATATATATATATAGGGTCGTGATCCATTGATAGCGCTAGCAAGTTGCTAGCGCTGTTTTGCCGTCCGCAACATAATGTAGCGGACGGTAAATTATCGTCCGCTACATTATGTTGCGGACGGTGAAAAAAAAGTGCTGTTGTGGCGCGTGATCTGGCCGTCTATTCTCGCCCGTGGACGGCCAGATCGCGCTAGCAACTTGGGTTAAGTTGCTAGCACTATCAATGGATCACGACCCATATATATATATATATATATATATATATATATATATATATATATATATATATATATATATATATATATATGGGAGCCGATCCCTATCGACCAGTGGAGAAATAACAATTTCTCCACCAAACCGCTACAAAGAGTAGCGGTTGCAATTATTTCTCGCAAATACACAACCGCAACACTTTGTTGCGGTTGCCCCCATGGCCCCCCTTTCCCCCCCCCCCCATGGCCCCCCTTCCCCCGTCCCCCCCACCCCCACCCCCCCATGCCCAACCACAACTCTTTGTTAAGGTTGGCCCCCCCTTCCCGTGGTGCCAAGTGGCCTTCCCCCTTCCCCCATGGCCCCCTTCCCCCGTCCTCCCATCCCCCCATGGCCCCCCCATGCCCAACCGCAACACTTTGTTGCGATTGGCCCCCTCCCCCCGGTCCACCTTCCCAATTCCCCCGCCACATGGCCCCGTCCCCCCCCCCCCGCCACGTGGCATCCCCTTCCCCCGCCACGTGGCCCCGTCCCTCCTCCATGCCAAACAGCAACAAAGTGTTGCGGTCCCCCCCACCCCCCCATGTGGTGTCCCCCCCGTGATGCCCCCCATGGCCCCCCCTTCCCCCCATGATGCCCCCTTCCCCATGGCCCCCCCTTCCCCCTCCCGTGATGCCACATGGTGTCCTTCCCCCTCACTCACGGATTTTTTTTTCTGTCTTCTTTCTTCTCTTTCCTTCGCTTTTTTCTCTTTATAATCCCTCCTCCCCGAACCCTTTCTTCCACTCTCCATCATCTTTACCAACTATCTTCATACTCCATATCTCACCTACAACAATACAAACAAAAAAAATTTACGCTAGAAGATCGGTGGATTTTTCTTTAAATATATCAAGTCAAAACAAGTAAGTATTTTTTGGGTTTTCTTATAATTCAATATTAATTTCAAAGTTCAAAAATAGTCATTGTAGACTCAAATCAAAGATAACAAAAATACAAATTGAAGGAAACAAAAATCAGATCAATCGGAGATCGGATGAGCGGTATTACATTTATAGATTCTAAAATAGCGATTTTTTAGGGCGTCTAAATTAGGATTTTTCACGAATTTATAAAAAATATCTAGAGCTAGATTTTGCCAAAGTGCGAAAAAGACCCTAGTTATTTTTAAAAGATCTATATCAGGGAAAAATTTCAGATTTTTCCAAATACTGGAAAGGGGTTAACTGATACGGGGAACCTTGTAACTTTGCACTGTAATTTAAAATATCAAGCCAGCGCAATTTCACGCGAAACTTTTATGAGAACCCTAGGATGTTGGGAAGTTCCATCCCCCAGGAATTCGGGCCATTCCGAAGTCGTTAGCTATTTTTTTGGCCGAACGGGCTTTTAAGCGCTCGATCCGGACACCGGTTCGGGATTTTTGGGCGAAAAGTCCGTAGAATACTTTTTAGATCAAGAATGAATTCGGGAAGCTTAAAATAGCATTTCAATGCACTTTTGAGATTGTTCTGATGCCAAGGGACATTTTGGTAATTTGCCACCCCGAAAGGGGTATTTTGGTAATTTTACGGTGTTAAGTTTTTCAAAGGACTTTCTAGTCCAGAAATGTAAGTAAAACACCTGAAAGGTTGTTTTGAAGCTGGTTTAGGGCGTTAGGGTGATAATGAACCCCCGGGGGCATTTCGGTAATTTGCCGCTCATCAGGGGTATTTTGGTAATTGAACATTGTAAAATTTTCCGCAACTGGAGGAAAGAGTAGGAGTGTAAGACACCCGAAAAGTTATTTTAAAGTTGTTCTGAGATGTTTGTTGGGTCGATAGCTGCCAGGGAGTATTTTGCTTAAGTTGGGGGTGTTTTGGTAACTCATCCCCTTTAAAATTTGATAAAGGAAATATTTAGTATATAATTGATGTAATACATTTAAAAAGTAGTTTTAAAGCGATTTTGAGGTGTTGGGGCTGTAGCGGCCATCAGGGGGTATATTGCTAAATAACCACGTTGGCGCTAAATTTTAGGGAACTAGCGTAATTAAGCGTTCGGAGTGGTGAGAAGTGAGGAATTGTTTTAATACATTGAAATAATGAGATAATTACTATTGCTAATGCGTTGGTAAGCTAGGTTAAAGATCCATTTATAGTTTTGGAATGTAAATATTATGGATACTAAGTTGGTTTACGATTATATTTTGTTCTTAGATATATGGATTTCAACGCCGGACCTCATGATACATCAATCCTATACGATGACGATGACCACGTCGCGAGGCACGTATTTGACGGTGTCGATAGGGGTGTTTTGGAAACAATTCAAAGCACAAGTCACCACGATGAGTGGGTACTAAACGAGGAACAAATACAACTATTACACCGTCAAAATTTATCTATGTTCACCGATCCCGGGATTTGGTCTCGACACGACGATTGCCTTATATCCGCTCTAGTTGAACGATGGAGGAGCGAGACGAACTCATTTCACTTCCGGTTTGGTGAAATGACTATTACATTAGAGGACGTCGGATTTATACTTGGAATCCCATGTCACGGCAAACCCATTACTTCGAGCAAAACGTCTGCATCCATAGCGAAGATGGCTAGCAGTATTTCCCAGGAATTCCGAGGGAAGCTCTTACAACGAACGGCATCAAACTTAAATGGCTGAGAGAGCAGTATGGCGTGCTACCGGATGAATACACTCCTCACGATTTCGTGACGTATACGAAAGCATTCCTTCTGTATATTATTGGAGCCATATTACTTCCGACGCATTCGAAAAACACGGTGCATCCGAAGTATATGGTGTTCTTGGAGGATCTTGAGGAGGTATACTCGTATTCGTGGGGTTCAGCTGTCCTTGCGCACCTATATCGAGCACTGCACAAAGCTACGAGAAAGGGTGCCAAGTCCATTGCCGCCTGCCTCACTCTATTACAGGTTTGAGCATTTATTTTCTTGGTTGACGTGTCAATATATTCTAGCATTAATGTGCTAATTCCAGATAATGTTTGCATTCACAGGTTTGGTCTTACGAGAGGCTACCCATGGGTCGTCCACAACCGCGGAAATATTCCGATGAGACGTGGCCTAGGGTGTGGGCCTGGGGGCCTACGACCAACCGGAGGAGACGGGTAGACCCGCACCACCATCTAAAGTTCTATCGGGGGGAACTAGAGATACTCAATGCATCCCAGGTGACGTGGCAGCCATATAGCAAGGTGATGCATCGGTTGGATGAGTGGTGTTGGCAACTTCCGGTGTCGTACGTGCTGGCAGGTTTGGTTCGGGTGCCGCTTATTCACTTCGAAGTATGTGAGTTTCAGATGCCCGATCGAGCTATGAGGCAAGCTGGCTGTCTACAAGGGATACCAAAACCCGCTGTAGACATGCGGCCATACAGGAGTGGTCGAGGGCCGAACTTCGAGGTGCCTGATGCCTTGAATTTGTTGAGTGACGAGGTGCAACAGTGGAATACCTGGCAAGAAACATATGATAGCCTTGTATCGCTGAAGGCCGACAGCATCAGCATTGAGGAGTACCTGCAATGGTTTCTCAAGGTGACGCGCACGAGGGTGAATCGCCCTTCCCAGGCGAGGAAGACATCGTATGCGCCACGTGAGATCTATGACCAGTTCTGGGCATTGAACATTGTAAGTCATGCTAGTGTTGTTTCAATTTTTATTTGCGCACCTTATCTACCATGCCTGAAATGATTAGCCATATTTTGTATGCATGTTTTTTAGGTTGACCAGGGCACTGAGGTGTTCAAGCAGCTGGAGGGGTTTGACTGGTTTGTCGCGCAGGCTCCTGACAATCTCAAGAGGTCCATTGAGAGGTACAAGACTGAAGTTCAAAACTTTAGTCTTGCGTACCGGGGTTACCAAGGGGAGCCGTCTAGTCGCTTGCCTCCTGACGCGTACGACTATCAGCCCCAGAGTCAGGTGTGGGAGTCGTCTACTCGCTTGCCTCCTGACGCGTACGACTCTCAGTCCCAGAGTCAGGTGTGGGAGCCGTCTACTCGCTTCCCTCCTGACGCGTACGACTATCAGCCCCAGAGTCAGGTGTGGGAGCCGTCTACTCGCTTGCCTCCTGACGCGTACGACTCTCAGCCCCAGATTCAGGTGACCCAAGTAGGAATCCAGGCATCGCGCCCAAGCATCCGGTCGGATAAAGGACAACCGACGAAGCCATTGAGTCCGGCCAAAAGGGATTGGATCGACCGGCACTACTTTGGGCATGAGCCAATCGCTACAGCAGACTTTCCTGTTGCTTCATTCCTAGCTCACTCTGATCTAAGACTGTTGGCGCCGAACACAGATATTTCAAATTTTGTCATTGACGCTTATATAGATCTGCTGCGTGTTAGAGAGCTAAATTATAACCCCTGCCAAACTTTGAAGCTCAACATGTATGCCTCTTTTGTTATCCCCTTCATGGTGAATAGCATGAAGGAGTTCACAGAATGGAGGAGGAAGCGAGGGACAAGCAAGGGTGAATGGCGACCATCTGTAACGTGTTTTCCTACTTGAACGCGGACTATCAATGTCACGCAGCTGAGGCGAACCTAATCATGCTACCTGCTCTTCATGCAAGCCACTACTTCCTATTAGTTCTCTTTCCAGAGAATAAAGTGGTCCACATATACGATAGCCTAAGGGAAGATGGACCTGGTCGGCAGCTGGCACAGATGTACTCCACGTACATCAATGCGGTGGTTAGTTTATATCTTGACCTTCGCTCATAGTCTATTCTTCTTGTTACATAGGCTTGATAACCTTTTTTATTGTTGGATGCAGACTACTATCATTCCACTAGCGTGTCGACATTTTAAGGGGAAAGCCATCACGAGCAAAACAATGATAGATCCTTGGACGGTCGTGACGATAGAAAACCGACCAAAGCAATATAACAGTCATGATTGCGGGATTTACGTCCTCAAGTACATGGACTACATAGCTCGCTCAGATGTGCTCGAATATGATACGTGGTCTCGAAACGATGCCTTGACGTTTAGATATAGGATAGCCTGGGAGCTGAAAAAGGGTGTAGCTAGACGCCTTCCTTACCATTATCCTGAGATGTAGTAGACGTTCGTATGTTTTATTACTATTGTTGGATTTTGGATATTAAGGTTTGAAATTGAATTAATGTGTCTCGTTTCAATGAGCAAAAAAAATGTGACAAAAAAAATTACGTAATTTTTCGGAAGTTATGAATTGGACACTAAAGTGTGCCGAACAGGCCCTTCGTAGGATAACCCAAAAAATAATGTGTCTCATTTTTTTCTGAAATTGATACAAATGGGCTAACTAGCGTGCCTAAGGTTCAATGAGAAAAAAAAAGTGACAAAAAAAATTACGTAATTTTTCGGAAGTTATGAATTGGACCCTAAAGTGTGCCCGAACAGGCCCTTCGTAGGATAACCCAAAAAATAATGTGTCTTGTTTTTTTCCGAAATTGATACAAATGGGCTAACTAGCGTGCCTAAGGTTCAATGAGCAAAAAAAAAGTGACAAAAAAAATTACGTAATTTTTCGGAAGTTATGAATTGGACCCTAAAGTGTGCCCGAACAGGCCCTTCGTAGGAAAACCCAAAAAATAATGTGTCTTGTTTTTTCCGAAATTGATACAAATGGGCTAACTAGCGTGCCTAAGGTTCAATGAGCAAAAAAAATGTGACAAAAAAAATTACGTAATTTTTCGGAAGCTATGATTCCACAAACCAAATCACAAATTTAAACATTATAAAAGTTCAATTTATACAACTGAAACATTAACCCTAACACTGATCATCATCATCGTCCTCCTCGACCATACTGCCAGGTTCGATACCTAACACTTTATAATGGTTTCTCTTGTCATGATCAGTCATCTTATTACACAACGCACACTTTCACAATTTTTTTTGACCCGTTGCTTCTTCAATCGGATTCTTCATGCGTATTGCTTGTTTTCGCCCTTTTGTTTGAGAAATAATCGGATCAAAAATGTCGTCCTCCTCACCTTGCAGGCTAGTGCCGTCAATGACTGGCTGTGAAGCTCGATTGAATCTACCGGCTGGAGTCGTCCGACTAGTCGGAGTGTCCCGTCTTTCTGGTAATGCCATCCTAAACTGTGCAAGGTTAGCCTTATCCCGTGCGGCTGCTTCAACTTGATACCTGTACCCATCAAATGTTGACGCTGCATCCAATGATAAACCGTGCATGATGTTACAAAGGTGATTATATCGCAGCGTCTCAGATTGCTCGAAATCAACTGAAACATTGGGCACGTAAGGAATGTGACCGTGGACTCTATTGGCTTCCTTCGTCCACCGTTCCAAGATATACTGTGGAGGGATTTCACGAGCATTCTTGGCGCTAAAAACCCTCAACGCGTGTCGACAAAGTATACCTTTATGCTCAAACAGTTGACAGTTGCAATTAACCAACCCGGTGTCCATACAAACTGCTACGGTAAAATGTCTTCTGCTCCTCGGAGCCGACGAAGAGCACGGATTGGCGAAATTCGTCACATTTGTCAAAGCATAAACCTTGATCACTCTGGTGGAATACTCGTGCAACTTTGTCATGCTATATTGATTCGACTTTAGTAGTTCCTCTTGAAACTGTCTAAACATTTCCTTGGTATAGACTTGAGCCGCATGAGCCTCCAAAGGTGAAAAAACTACTATGGCTCTTTCTCTGTAAACTGTAGCCGCGTCGGCTTCTCTCTCAAGGAAAAATTGCTTGTCAAGGGCTTTCTGCATCTCTAGTACGAACTCTGTTATACTTGAAGAATGGCCTACGTACCCATCAAAGAATGCATTCATACCTTCGCTTCTCGAGGTCGTAGTCATTCCGGCTGCAAAAAACTTCTTGGTGTAGGCACCGACCCACTGTGTCTTGATCTCATACAACGATTGTAACCATTCATGATTGTGCAAATGGTAGTCATCCATTAACTTGGCCCACCTCTCCTCGAACACGTCTACCGTCAACGATTTCTTCACACATGTATTAAAGTCAGTCTTGAATGTCGGATGGTTTGCATATACATTGTGAAGCCGTTCGGGATATTTGTTGCTTATGTGCCATGTGCACAGGCCATGGTGAGTATCTGGAAGGACCTTAGCGATTGCATTTTTCATTGCCAGATCTTGGTCGGTGATGATGGTCTTTGGAGGAATATGATACATTGCTTTAAGCCACGTTTCAAATAACCACGTAAATGACTCCTCCGTCTCATCCCTAAGCAGGGCAAAGCCAAACAAGATTGACTGATAGTGGTGGTTCACCCCGGTGAACGGAGCAAAAGGCATAGAGTACTTATTTGTGCGGTATGTGGTGTCAAACGTCACAACATCCCCAAAATTTTGGTAAGCAGCTCTAGAACGGGCATCCGCCCAAAATATAGTACTAATGCGGTTCTCATCATCCAGTTGGAGACTATAGAAAAAGCCAGAATTCTCACTCTGAAGGTGCCTGAAGATATCAAGTGTAGCTTGAGAATCACTCTTACCGAAAGACTCTCTCCTCTGAGCACGAAGTTCATTTCGAAGGTCTACTTCGTTGAAACTCAACTTGTCAATCCCCCCAGCTTGGCTTGAGAAAACCCCCATCATTCTAGAAGGTGGAATTTTAGCCTCGGCCATTGTAAATATCAGTTGTCTGTGTGCCGCGCTTATTTCTCGGTGTTGATGAATTTGACCAATCTTACTAGGGGTCATCAACTGATGATTATGGCTCAACTCCACTCCCGTCACAACCCAATGGTTTTCATTTTTTCGATGTACTGCATACACATGGGCCTTGCAGCCAGTACCCGAAAATGTGTCGCGTTTTCTTTGTCTTGATGGCCCTTCGTCACTGATCCGAACAACCGGGGGTACATACGGTGCTCCTCTATGACACTCAAATAGTCTTCCACAAATTTGATCTGTATTCGCCCGTTTTCTAGTAGTCTTAGTTCTAATACCGAAACCTATCGTTTTCGAATATGCTCTATAGTATGCTTCAACTTCGTCCAGTGTTTGAAAAACTTGACCCAAGTAAGGTGGATCAGAATCTTCACAAAAAGTATTTCCACCAGTTGCATCCATATTTATACTGAAATCTAAAAAATAAAAATTATATCATTCTCAACAAGTCATAGAATTAAATAAAATAAAATAAAGACTCTTTCCTCCAGTTGCGGAAAATTTTACAATGTTCAATTACCAAAATACCCCCGATGAGCGGCAAATTACCGAAATGCCCCCGGGGGTTCATTATCACCCTAACGCCCCAAACCAGCTTCAAAACAACCTTTCAGGTGTTTTACTTACATTTCTGGACTAGAAAATCCTTTGAAAAACTTAACACCGTAAAATTACCAAAATACCCCTCTCGGGGTGGCAAATTACCAAAATGCCCCTGGCATCAGAACAATCTCAAAAGTGCATTGAAATGCTATTTTAAGCTTCCTAAATTCATTCTTGATCTAAAAAGTATTCTACGGACTTTTTGCCCAAAAATTCCGAACCGGTGTCCGGATCAAGCGCTTAAAAGCCCGTTCGGCCAAAAAAATAGCTAACGACTTCGGAATGGCCCGAATTCCTGGGGGATGGAACTTCCCAACATCCTAGGGTTCTCATAAAAGTTTCGCGCGAAATCGCGCTGGCTTGATATTTTAAATTACAGTGCAAAGTTACAAGGTTCCCCGTATCAGTTAACCCCTTTCCAGTATTTGGAAAATTTTGAAATTTTTCCCTGATATAGATCTTTTAAAAATAACTAGGGTCTTTTGTACTTTGGCAAAATCTAGCTCTAGCTATTTTTTATAAATTCGTGAAAAATCCTAATTTAGACGCCCTAAAAAATCGCTATTTTGGAATCTATAAATGTAATACCGCTCATCCGATCTCCGATTGATCTGATTTTTGTTTCCTTCAATTTGTATTTTCGTTATCTTCAATTTGAGTCTACAATGACTATTTTTGAACTTTGAAATTAACATTGAATTATAATAAAACCCAAAAAATACTTACTTGTTTTGACTTGATGTATTTAAAGAAAAATCCACCGATCTTCTAGCGGTTATCCACCGATCTTCTAGCGTAAACTTTTTTTGTTTGTATTGTTGTAGGTGAGATATGGAGTATGAAGATAGTTGGTAAAGATGATGGAGAGTGGAAGAAAGGGTTCGGGGAGGAGGGATTATAAAGAGAAAAAAGCGAAGGAAAGAGAAGAAAGAAGACAGAAAAAAAATCCGTGAGTGAGGGGGAAGGACGCCACGTGGCATCACGGGATGGGGAAGGGGGGCCATGGGGAAGGGGGCATCACGGGGGGAAAGGGGGCCATGGGGGGCATCACGGGGGGGGGGGGGACACCACGTGGGGGGTGGGGGGGACCGCAACACTTTGTTGCGGTTGGCATGCTAACCGCAACAAAGTGTTGCGGTTGGGCATGGAGGGGGACGGGGCCACGTGGCGGGGGAATTGGGAAGGGGGATAGGGGGGAGGGGGCCAATCGCAACAAAGTGTTACGGTTGGGCATGGGGGGGCCATGGGGGGAGGGGAGGACGGGGGAAGGGAGGCCATGGGGGAAGGCACGTGGCGGGGGAGGGGAGGACAGGGGAAGGGGGGCCATGGGGGAAGGGGGAAGGCCACGTGGCACCGCGGGAAGGGGGCCAACCGCAACAAAGAGTTGCGGTTGGGCATGGGGGGGCGGGGGGGGTGGGGGAAGGGGGGCCATGGGGGGGCGCAACCGCAACAAAGTGTTGCGGTTGTGTATTTGTGAGAAATAATTACAACCGCTACTCTTTGTAGCGATTTGGTGGAGAAATTGTTATTTCTCCACCGGTCGATAGGGATCGGCTCCCTATATGTATGTATGTATGTATATATATATATATATATATATATATATATATATATATATATATATATATATATATATATAGTGACTACAGGGCTGGTGCTACAGCATGAGGTTCTTATTTCAGCATTTGTGGAGGTTTCTCAAGATATATTGTTAGGATCAATGGTTAACACTGGTGCCAGGTTTTTAGCCATGCATCCAATACTATTGACATGAAGGCTGCAGTGGCACTCCCTGGTCCTCTCTCAGTAGGTGGCGAGGTTACAATGATCAGTGATGTCAATGGTGGATCTTTAGTTGGGCAGCATGATGGGGCACCAGGGGAGGACATTGGATTATCTACTGAGATAATGTGCGAGCTCGAGATGATCAAGGCGAGATTCCCATAAACCTTTGTAGGGACTATTGCTATAATAGGCGTACTCTTGTTGAGATACTACATTCGTCAAGTGGTTGGTGACCCTGGACAGAATACCGACGTTGGTTGGACTTCAGAGGTCATAGCACAGTTCCTTTATGATCTTAGGCCATTTTAAGCCATCGACTTTCAATTGGAGTGGTTGGCTAATTAAATTAGGTCGAGGAGTCAGAGTGCTGAGGCAGTAGCAGGGCTAACCCTTTTGGGCATCCATGAGGGTGTGTTGTAGAAGCAGCAAATGGTACTTGATACAGAGGGGACCGAGGCAGACAGGCAGAGCACAGAGGCAAAGAGGCAGTGGGCAGATGTACAGAGATGGCAGAGTTACAGACACAGTTTACAGAGGAGAACAGACACAGTTTGCAAAGGCAAAGAGGTAGTTGACTGAGCCAGAGGGTCAGGCGGGCCAAGGTAGAGGCAACGTTCATAGTGGTACGCCAGATGGTCTAATCTACAGACACAGCGGTAGATATGGGAGGCTTACAATTCCTACCCCATTGGAGCGCTGCTTGATCCCCTGCCTTAGATAGTTTGTACTTTTCATTTTCATGTAGACATTGAGCCCAACAATGGGCTGCAAACCTTTGAGTTGCATTCAGTTTGATAATGTCAACTTTTTCATCTATGTTTCCTTTGTATTTGTACTTGATGTTCTGTGATGTTAATGTTTCTCTGTTCTTGAAAGCATTGCAAGTGTGGGTAGCCTCAAATGGTCATCCCCACCCCCAACCCTTAACAGGATACTTAATTGACAATGGTTGAAAGAAATTTATACAATCATTGAAAGTTGAGGCAAAATGATCTTTCTAACAGGTATGCATGTACAAAAGTTCTATTTTTCTTTGTAAGTGTTCTAAGCTGGGGGTGGGGGGCCAACTGACTATGAGTGATACTTCTTTAAGTACCGGTCATGATAGGGGCCATAATCTGTCTCTGGCTGCATGCAACTGGAAAGGACCTTCCCAATTTGAAGTGAACTTGGGGTTGACATGTTGGAGGGTACATGCTTGGCGGCTTAAAGGATAAGGTCGCCCTCAACAAAAGACTGTGGTTTGACTGGCTTCCCATAAGCCTTTGTGAGCTGCTCGTGATACTTTTTCATTCGGCGCAAGGCGTTGGCTCTTCTTTCATCAAGACCCTCAAGATCTATAAGCTTGGTTTCTACCTCTCTAAGGCTGCTGCACAAGGCAATCCTGGCAGAGGCGACTGCAATCTTGGTCGGTACCATGCATTCGCTGTGTGTCTGGAAGTTCTATAAGCCCAAAGGTCCATACTTAGCTTCTCAGATCACGATATACTCTCTTCATGGACCATTTACGACAGAACACAAAATAGAGTTTTGTTTAAGGCTTCAGCCTGACCATCGCCCTGGGGGTAGTAAAAGTTGATGTAGCGTGGTTAATGTGGTACCACAACGGTAAGTTGTTCATCCCATGTTGATGAACGACTTACCGTTGTCCGAGACAATGCATCGGGGATTGATAAAGCGACCGATGATGTGGTCGTGAAGAAAGCTGGCAATGACTTCTCTCATAGCTCTCATGAGACGTACAACTTTGACCCATTTCATGAAGCATTCAGTGGCAAGCATAATCCATATGTGGCTTCCGGGCGGCGGGTAGATATGACCGATAAGGTCAAGAGCCCAAGAGTAGAATGACCAGGGGGCCAGGATCATACAGAGGTCAGACTTTGGTGTGTGCATCTTATCAGTGTGCCTTTTGGCAAGGCTCGTAGTGCCAGACATGTGAGATGGAGTCGGACTCCATAGTAGGCTAGTAGTATCCTAACCTTAATAATTCTGAACGGAATATATTGTCGATAAATAGAAGTACATCTTGTTCATTAACATCTCAAAAATATTTTGCCCCAGCTTTTGGGCACCAAAATCATCATTGTGCACTCCATTAATCACTTGCACGGCTTTGCGAAATAACTCACCTTTTGTCAGAAAATAGCTGACCGGTTTCTGTTTGATAGACCGAGTCACACTGCGATCAGAGGGCAGCATCCCATGGGATAAGTACTGGATGAAGGGTTGGCGCCAGTCACCCAGGACATCAATTACAAGAGCCTGTTCATTGTCTAGTGCATATAAGCATTTGGGATAGTCCTGCTGGACATTTGAAGCATCTTTGGCCATAGATGGCCACAGAGACCCATGTGCTGAAGCAGGAGGACGGTCAAGCCCAGGACACTTCTGATGGCAGAATTGAAGTTTCTCATTTACTTTTAAAGATGCCAAACATCTGGCTGAAGTCCCTCTGGGACAACATATGTACAAAATATCTCCCAATATCAAGAAGTCTATAAGGTTAGAAGCATAAGCAAGGGAGGGTGTCTTGAGTTGGCTGGTGATCAGCTGCCTCTAATCGTCTAAAGTAGAGTTCTTCAGACAAGGTCCAAAGATGTAGAAGGTTTTATCCTCTTTATGATTATGAGCATCCGCTATTCATCATTGACTTTTATTTTGGACGCGATCGTGGCTACACAATCAGCATATCTATTGTGGCATTTGTTGCGATGTTCACATTGGACATGCCCAAGTCTTCCCTCTAAGTGATGCACCAAGGCACCATAAGTTGCCAAGGCTGGCTCTTTAACTGAGAACTCTCCATCAGCCTGTTTCATAATCAAGTTGGAGTCCCCCTTTACATGTAGTAACTTAGCCCCCATGTTGTTGGCTAGCATGAGACCAATGACAAGGGCCTCATACACAACTTCGTTCTTAGACACCGAGAAGGCAAGTTTGAAGGATAGGGAGGCGGTAAGACCATCTGGGCTTCGAAGAACTATGTCGGTGTCCCTATGCCTGGGGGTACTCCATTGGGACCTTTGCTAATGGCCGAGCCTTTGAACTCGAGCATCCTTAATTCATCAATGTTTATAGTCAAGGCTGTCTCCTCTCCAAGCAATTGGTTTGAGGTCGTCTCATATTGTTGGCGTGGAAAGAAGACCAGAAGATTGGGAAGAGCTTGGCTTCGGAGAGCTGTGGGATTGTCAGGCCGAACTCGCCTAGGAGAAATAACCAGCGGGTCAGTCGGCCAGACAAGGCAGGGTGGGTGAGTATGTGCTGGAGTGGATTGGCCTTGATGACAAGTGTTATTTGATGTGCCAAAAAGTAGTGTCTGAATATTTATGAGGAGTACACCAAGGCTAGACAGTGTTTCTCGAGCTCAGAGTAATTGGCTTCATGTCACCCCGGCTAAGGTAATAAGCAGGACACTCCAGTCCATCCACCTTCTGGGCAAGTAAAACCCATATGGACCTGGGAGTAGAGGTCAAGTATATTAAGAGTGGGATACCGTGTCGAAGGACTATCATGGTCTAGGGTGACATGAGGACCGACTTGATTTCTTCAAAAGCTTGCTATTGGGGTGCACCCCAACTCCAAGGGGCACACTTGCACATTAAGTACTGAAATGGTGCAATAAGTTCAGGCAATGAGAGAATAAATCGGCAAAGGTAAGAAACTTTACCGAGGAAGGTCTTCAACTGCTTAGCATTTCGCAGAAGAGGCATCTCATGTATAAAGGCGGCCTTGGAGGGGTCGAATTCGATGCCCTATTAACTGACTAGAAAGCCGAGGAATTTGTCAGAAGAGACTCCAAAGGCACATTTCAGCTGGTTCATCCACATGTTGTACTGTCAGAATATCAAAGATAGCCCGAAGGTCGTTGCGGTGGTTACTTTGCTTTTTGGACTTGATGATGAAATCATTAACATAGTCTTCCACTTTTCGATGTATCATGTCATGGGAGATGGCTGTCATCGCCATGTGATAGGTAGCACCAGCATTTTTGAGGCTGAAGGGCATGACCTTCCAACATAAGTTGCCCATAGGAGTTCAGAAGGCAATCTCCACAGAGTCGTCAGGTTCATTCTTATTTGGTTATAGTAGGGAAACCATCCACGAAAGATAAAATTTTCTTTTCGGCAGCGGCTTTTGTGAGCATGTCAATGTTGGGTAAAAGAAAATCCATCTTTAGGGCATCCTTTTTTCAAGTCCTGAAAGTCGACGTAAACACGAACTTGGCCATTCTTCTTCTGCACAGGGAAAATATTGGCCGGCTAAATGGGGTGAGTGATAGGTTCAATGAAGCCGACCTGCAGGAGACATTCAATCTCGTCCTTAATTTTCAACTCAAGCTCGGGGCAGAAAGTTCGAGGATGCTGCTTGACAGGGATGGACCCAGTAGAAATATTGAGGTGATGCATGACAAGTGCAGGATCCAACCCAGGCATTTCGTTATAGCTCTAAGCCAGGACATGGCGATACTTATGAAGAGGCAACCAATTCATCGCTTCAACCCGGGGCGAGTTTGGAGTTTAGTGCCAATGTAGGTCAGTCTGGGTTCCTTTCACGAGTTAGCCAGGTTAATTTCTTCAAGGTCTTCAGCTTGAGGGAGAGGGTCATCTTCATAACACGGTGGAGCAGTACCAGGGGTGAGCTTGGGGTCCGGCATGCTCGGCCGCATAACACCATTAAGTTTGCTATCGCGTGTCGGGGTCAAGGGGGTCAGATAATGGACCACCTGAAGGCCCCATGCACCGTCATAATTGATAGATCACTTTGCCATCCTTGATAAATATGTTAGAAGGTCGGTTCAGAGTCCTAGTTCTTGTACTTGAGAGACGGAGGCAGGGAGCTCGCCTTCGGAGCAAGCGGGGTAGTTGAGGTCAATGCCTTGTTCTTGCCGCTCTTTTTGGTTTTTGACTTACGGTTATTTCCAGAAAGTTCTTCCCAGTCTGATAGTCTGGTCGAATGGATGTGAATAGAGTTCTCACCATCCTCAGCAAGCTCGGTTAAAAAGGAGGCCTCAACAAAGTATATTCAGCACATTCAAATAAAGCCCTGGTGGCTGGGATAGTCATGGCCGTCTCATGTCCGGCAGGACCGGCCATAAGCTTTGTACACTAATGCCAAGTTGAGGGAAAATCCCTGTTGATATGGATCTATGGTCGACCAAGTAGAAGGTGGACTGACGGTTCCGTCTTAATCACATGAAACACGGTGTCACGGTGTATAGGGCCAATCATGAGGTCGATAATTATGTGAGCAAGCACTGCCTGAGGGCCTTGCCAAAAGCTGGTGATCTTGATCGTGTCACGGATGATCTTTCTCGTGGGGATATAGGTCCCTTGCAAGGTGACGAGAGGTTTGATGTTGACCGAGACACCACAATCTATCAGGACAAGGCAGAAGCCAATGTCATTAACGGTATATTCTGAGAACAAAGGCCGATTGTGATGCTCAATTGGCAGTGAGTCTTCGTCTGAGAAGAGCAAGGCAATGGGAGAAAGATAGCAGAGCTCAGACTAGGTGTCAAAGCATTTGAGACCAAGGCCGGTGGTGACCTCAATCAAGCAGTTAAACAGGTAAGTTCTCATCGCGGGTGAAAACCTCTTTCCATCAAAGAATCCTTTTATCTTCATCATTTGCTTGAAGGCGGGTGTTGGCTGACCGCCTAAAGGCAGGTGAAGTGTGACCGGGGGAATAGCCTCTGTCAAGACTTCGGCAATGGGGGGTCAACATGGTCAGTGACGACCATGAGGACGTGGTGGTCTTTGTCATTGTAACCATGAGGGGGTGGGGGCGCATGCGCACGTCATTGTTCTTTCATAACTTGAGGTCTCCTAAAGCGGCCTTCCTTGTAAAGATGTCTTTCAGCCTGTTTCAATCCTTCAGGTAGTGCCCAACAGCCTGGTGATAAAGCAGTAGTTTGCTTCTGTGGGAGGCGTCCTTGCCAATGTCAGATAGAAGTTGTCGTCATGCTCAATCCATTCCTTTAATAACTCCCTCACAGTCTTGAGATCACATAGGTACTTCGGGGCAGGCTTCCGTTGTCTCCTTTTATTAGGGTGTCGGTCCATTTCCTAGGACGGATACTTGAGGTCATTGTAATTGTTGTTACTGTTGTGATTGGCCGAGTCAGACGGGTCTGCCATGACATGGAGAGCATTTTGTGGGTGAGGCTTCCATAGCTCAACGGGTCTGACCAACTCGTAAGTACGGCATGCGATCTCTTTGAGGTGACCCCAAGACCTCAACTACAAGTTCTCAATATGAACACGATATACATCACTCATGTTCTTTATACATATGGAGACCAACGTCTCATCCTTACTGAAATCCGTGAACTCAAGGCATTTGAGTTGGAAGAGGTGCATGTATTTCTTCAAGTCCTCCCATGAGGTTTTGGTGGATTCCAACAAAGTCAACGATGGTGACTCTCTTCAGCCTCATAGTGAAATTCATTCAATAAGAGTTGCACCATGTCATTCCACGAATGTACAGTCCCTTTAGGGATCTTCTAGTACCAAGTGTAAGCAAGGCTTGTTAGAGACTTGTGGAATTCCCTAAGCTTCAAATTGTCTCCCGATCCATATTGCTCTAAGGAGCCTACAAATCTGGTCAGGTGCTCATGGGCATTACCCTCACATCCGTTAAAGAGCACAAAGGTGGGTTGCTGGTATTTGTGTGAGTATGTTGTGACAGAGATGTCATTGGCATAGGGTGTACGGCCAAACATCAGAGTTGAAGAGTCAGGTTCAAAACTCTTTGAGAGACGGTGGTTGATGGCTTCCAAGTTAGACTTGATGATATAATGAAGGGAGGGTCTTCGGGGCCTGTAGTGATGTGGTATTAGGCAGGGGCGCCACGAGCCCACGAGCCCCCAAGCGGGATAACCTGGAGTATGGGGAAGGAAAGGGTTACTAATATGTAACAGTGGCTGACAGCGGCACCTATAAAGGGGCATGGATGGCCATGGCTGGTGGTTTAGTACTGGTCAGCTGGATAGGCGTTGGACTCCATCTGAATGGAGTCATGCGTTTCTGAAGAACTTTGTGCTAGCGTAGGGCAAGATGGTGCGGCGGCAGGGATGATCTACTGCAGCACTGGTCCAAAATCTGTCTGAGGTCCGCAGAGTGGTACCATAAAAAGAGGCACATCGTGCGACACCCTCAACCCTGGTGACATCACCGGGCTGAGTTATCAACCATAATCACATTCAAAACCCTGTGCTGAATACAGAGCAACTACATCCTCATAGTCATACATCATTAATAGACGCTCCAAAATGCGTCCTTAAAAAATTTTTCTTACAAACATACATCGTACTGCAGCGGAAGACTTTCAGGTTTTTAAACAACGTGAATGTTTACAACCTAATATACGATTGTAGTTGTAGGACTCTTATCAACCTATCTCGCAACTTCATCTTTGTCCTACCATTTCTAGCTGGTCTTACCTCACACAACTGATCCCCTTGCTCAACTTTTCTAACTTGTTTCTTTTTTCTTTCTAAAAGGTTCTCCTTGATCAATCTTATAGCCTGCACAATACAACATAAGGAATGAGCTCAAATCGCCCATTAAAGACAACATGAGGAGTATCGTACAAATGATTCAAAAGACTCGGAGGAATAATAATCATTTCAACGATAGCAATGAATCAAGAGTAGTCAATAATTTCAGCATCAACATAACTTGTCAAACGATATTTTTTCTTTCTTTAGACTGAGCGGCTTTAAGCCCAACCGAACAGCATTACTGCCACCTCCTCATGGATAAGACTGACTGACCGACAGACTGACTGATTGACTATGCAAGTGAACACTAAAACAGGAAATTGAAAGATAAACATCAACGAAATACAAGTCATTAAAATCATTAACATCAAAAGAAAATCAAATGCAATGCAACTCAGACACGACAGACTAGACTCGACCAGACATGACAAACTCGACTCGCGCGCCCTACATCCTCTTTGTCAGTGATCATGTTTCACAGGCTATCCTCCTCATATTGATGTCCCATCTTATGGGATGTATATCTCAGTCTCAAGTAAATAGAAGAGACACTGTCAACAAGCAGGGAACTCATATAGAGTACTTTCCCTAACCGCCTTACAACCAAGCAACATGACTTCATCAACGGGGAAGACTAAGGGAAAATTATTCCACTTTATGTCCTCAACAACACAACTCAACAAGGAATACCGGATCAGAAGATCAACCGGTGTTCAGACCTAACAACAAGAGTTCAACGTAACATCATCAACAGGGCAGACTTGGGAGAAGATTACCGCAAGCCCTTAACAATGTTCTTACATAAGAGGAATGTCGACTACCAATAATTGCTGACATTTCACAACAACACGCAACAACCTCAACAACATCATCATCAACGATATGGCGGACTCGGGAGAAGTTTGCCACAAGTCCTTAATGGTGTTCTCAAAGAGAAGAGATATCGGGTATCAATAACTGCCGACATCTCACAACAACCACACGATAACCCCTACACAACATCATCATCCACTCCAGATATGCTGATTGAATTGAATCATAGCATACTAGGACACCCATCATTCTTACTAAATTCTATCAATAGGGCGGACTAAGGGAATTTCTTCTACCCTAAGTCCTCAACAGCACAATTCAAATATACGTATATCGGTCGCAATGACTACTGGCTTCCAATCATAACAACCAGAATTCAACAACACATCATCAACATGGCATGCTAATCGAAACAATGAATTAGCATATCAGAACCGCATTGTCCTTACCTGATTGGCTTATAGCCGAAGCAACTCGCTATCCCTTATCGCATCGAGCTGCATCACCTAGTCAAATAATACTCTGCTCGTTAGACATCATTCAACATATACGCACTCCTTATTCTACCCCTTCCCATTTAATCATTTATAGCGTCTTACGACAGTTTGTTAATCCGATCAAATAATTGGATCATTAACCTAGTTTACCAACGCATTAGCAATAACCACTATCTCATTATTTCAACATATTAACACCATTCCTCACCTACCACCACCTCAAACGCTGGATTACGTGTGTTCGCTAAATTTTTGGCGTCAACCAGGCAAATTACCAAAATACCCCATAAGGGCCGCTACACCACTAACACCCCAAAATTGCTTTAAAACTATCTTTTAGACGTACTACAACATTTATAGAACAAATAGTCCCTCAAAAATTTTAAAGGAAAAAATTTACTAAAACAACCCCCAGCTTATGTGAAATTACTAAAATACCCCTCTCTAGGCGGCAATTTACCAAAATGCCCCCTGAGGGTTCCCGGTACCATAAAAATCTCAAAATCACTTTAAAATGTAATTTTACACATCGTGAAATCATTTTTGAGCTAAAAAGTATTTTAGAAAACTTTCGCCGAAAAATCGCGAACTAGTGTCCAAATCGAGCGCTTAAAAGTCCGTTCGGCAAAAAATAGCTAACGACTTTGAAATGACCCAAAATATTGGAAAATGGAACTTCTCAGCATCATAGAGTCCTCATAAATTTTTTGCATGAAATCGCGCTCGTTTGATATTTTAAAGTTCCCCGTAAGTTTCTAAACTTCTCGCGTTCGTTCACCCCCTTCCCGACCTCGAAAAAATCCGAAATGTTTTCACGATACAAGTCTTCCAAAAATAATTGGGGTACAGTATGTAACTTTGTCCAATTTTGGACTTAACTATTTAAAAAAAATCGTAAAAATGTTGTCCAAATAGTTTTCCACCTTTAGTGACACTTTCACATCCTATTCAAATTGTCACACACTAAAACACCTAAAACACACACACACTCCATCTTCAACCTTCAGCCGTGACCCATCTACTTGCCTAACCCCCCAGAATCACACATCAACTCACAAAACCATTGCTAACCCACTAAAATACCCACATATGTTTTCTTAAAACACACATTAACACAATTTAACCCAAAATCATTCCCCCACCACCTTACCCGAATGATGAACACACACATGGAAACCTGCTACACTCATTCCCAATTACAACACCCATGAATTCACCCCAATACATTCCAAAGCATTAGGAAAACATCGCACCACCTTAGACATTCACTTACATACACCCCAAAACAACCAACATAGTATATATAAACAACCAATACACAGCCGTGTTGACGGCTGTGTACATGCCCATTTTGCATCTGATTTTAACGCACAAATATCCACGAATTTAACCCATAAAATCATCCAAAGGAAGTAGGGAATACCCTTATGAGGAAATCTATCCGTTTTCACCAATTTCCTTCCGTTTTCCCTTCTCTCTTCCCTTGTTCATCTTGGCCCGATGCTTTGCTTCTCTCTATTCTATTCTTGTTCTCATTTTCTACTTTTTTCTTCTTATTCTTGTTTTCTTTCCCGAAAGGGAAGGGTTTCCCTTTTTTGTTTTTCTTCTTCTTTTTTTTTCCTTAGACTTATCCTCCAATATACATTGATTAGTCATCCACAAAAGTAGACCTGGCAAAAACTGATCCGGACCCGCGGGTCTACCCGTACCAGTGCAAAAAAATGCGGGTACGGGTACATAATTAGGAGACCCGCTGAAATTAAACCCGTACCCGAACCGACCCGTAAAATTCGGGTAAATTCGGATCGGTTATCGGGTACCCGGGTTTACCCGTTCTTATTCCTATATATAAGACTTTTAGGGTTTTATTGTTATTCTCACTTCTCTTCTCGGATTTTCTCATCTTCACTGATTTCGCCGCCCCTCCTCTCAAGTCTTCCTCACACATCCCTTCTCTTAAGTCTCTCTCTCACACAGATCTGCCAAAGACACGACCACCCTACTCCACCCACGGCGCCACATCGGTCAGTCAGTCTCGATTCAGCGCATCTTCACCGCCATCGGTCCGTCGGTCAATCAATATGACTCCGTCACCTCGTCACCACAGTTCGGTCATCGCCTGGCCCCGTCACCACCGATTGGCCACCACCGTGGCCCCGTCACCAACGATCGATCACCACCGTGGCCCCGTCACTAACAATCGGTCACCGTCGTGGCCCAGTCACGATCGATCGGTCGCCACCGCCGCCGACATCACTCCGCGCCTTGTGGTTGGGTAGATCTTGATGGTTGTTGACATGTTGTGTAGATCTTTGATGGTGTCATGTGTTCTTGATGTGCAGATTGTGTGTGTGTGTGTGTGTGTTTTTTTTTTCAGATTGTTCAGGAGGTTTTTTATTTTTTCGAGGGAAGATGTTCAGATCTAATTGTACAGATTGTTTTTTTCTTCTGATGAGAAGATGTTCAGATCAAATTCAGATTGTTGGAGGATAAAATGTCTGATTAGTATGTGATTAAAATCTATTTATTCAAAAAATAATAATTAATGAGAAATTAATGATTTACCCGCGGGTAATACCCTACCCGCAAGGGTAGGGTACGGGTTCTCAAAATTCTTACCCGGGAAAAATTGGGTAAAATATACCCGACCCGATTTTATCCGTACCCGCTCGGATTTTACCCGTACCCGACGGGTATACCCGTTTTCCAGGTCTACACAAAAGCAAGAGATGGCATTTCATTATCCGAAACTTCTAAAAAATTGACACATAAGGCTAAGCTTTCAAAAATTACGAAATAGCCCCTCAAGTTTCAAAAATTGCATTTTGACCCCTCAATTTTGGGAAATTCCAATTTGACCCCAAAATCACCGTGACCCCTCCTTTAGCCCCCTAACACCTCATTATCATCAAAATGATGTTAATTAATAAAAATATGCATCCCGTTCACCATATTTTTCAAAATTATATTTTTGCCCCTTAAATTTTCAAAATTATATTTTGACCCCCAAGGCCACACCAACCCCATAGTTAGCTCTCTAACACTTAATCATCATCAACACATGCTACTTAATAAAAATAGTACCCTTTAATTAATCAAACTCACGATTAGATTGATTTTCATGGTATCACACATCAGCTATAGATGACAAAGACGTCTGAGTCCTACCAACAAGGGTATGCATGATCAAGGAGGCAATAGTCTCGACACTGGGACCTGGGCGGTGTCCGGAGCCAGCCCAAGCCCTGAAGGATGGATTTGAGAAGCAACTTCTTGAGAGGCTAGGGCTTGTAAGGATTTTTGCATCTCCATAATGGCAGCCATAAGAGAGGACTAGGAATCTTGAAGACCGATAATGGTCAGAGCGAGCTGTTGAACGACTGCATCAACAACAACTTGCACATCAGGTGTGGTGGTTGCTGGTTGGGCTGGAGACGGATGGCACTAGTCTCCTCCTGGTCGTCAAGGTAATGCTCTTCTTGAACAACAAGGTTTAGGCCTTGGCTGGTAGTCCTGGTAGCTCTCTATTATAGAGGCATGATGGCTAAGTGTGTCAGGGGCGGACTATACTACGATGCTTACCCCTTTTAATAGAATTGTGAAAATAATGCTAAGGAAGTGGGTTCGTAGCTTACATGGATGCGCTTCAAAGGATACAGTTAGAGCAGTTGCCAAGTAATCAGTAGTGGTACACAGTAAAGGTGGAGTAAGAGCAGAGAGCAAGGCTTCCCACAGGGCCTGAGGAGTGGCAGTGCTGTGAGGATGGGGGATAAGACAAATAGGGCCAACAATTGACAGTCCAAGCTGAGGTCCAAGTCAGGGTCTAATTTCATGGCCCGATGTTATGTCCAATGTTACGGTCTAATTGTGTTTCTCTCAGTAGAAGTCAGTAGCTCTAAATTCTAGAGTGAGAAAGTAATTATATCAAATGAAGATTATGTCCCAAAAATATAATTCAAAGTCCACAATTTATAGGCAAAAGTATGCCTATGTCATCAGCCGATACGTGAGTATCACCAGGGGGTCCACAAATACCAGTGCTCCCTTGGACTGTCGGTTCCCATATTTGCGTTGTATGCCTCGTACAGCTTCGCTCTATTTGTCTGAAGAGACTGACCACACATCGTCGTCATAAACAAAGAACATCCTTGCCCTAGCCACCGGTCCAAAGCCCTTATTGAGTTCCACAGAGGGGCGCAGGAGGCACGGAGAACCTGACAGTGGTGGGGGAGGGTCCATATGCTTGATTATCAGGCACAACTAGGGCCGATGCCTTCGAAGACCTGATCCCGTCTCAAAATAACTCGTGAGTCATACATAGTCCTGGGGCGTTAACGATCACCTGTAACGTGAGTGCGACGTGGTCACAACTCAGGCACTCCTGCTGTCATACAAACCCCCCCATGACAAGCACTACAAGTGGAACCCCTCGAAATGTTGCACGCTCTAGAGAGCGGGTTGAAGCATGTTCCACATCCACGGTAAGGCGCATGGTGTGGTGAATGTGTGTGGTGCCTAGGGGCACGTAACATGAAAATGATGCACTGGCGTGACGATGTCTGTCGCAGAAGTGAGCAGCATGCCGGCGGCACGTGACGCATGAAAGAGTTGCACGAGCACGGCAACGTTTGTCGTGAAATGGGCGTCCTTCCAAGGATACATGAATCATGGACAGCGCATGGGCACGGCGACGTCTGTTACGAAAGTGAGCAATATGTCGGGGGCACATGACGCATTGACACCACATGGGAGTCGCGACGTCTATTGTGGAGTTGGCACGTGGTGAGAGCGATGGACGTCACAGAGTCGGCGCAGGGCATTGCAGAAACGGTGCACGAGCAACAGGTGTTGTGGAGTCAGGGCGCGGATGAGGGCAATGGGCGTCGCGATGACAGAACCCGGACAAGGCTCCCATAGCACTTGGCTGAAGAAAAAAGGGAGTGAGCATGAGTCGGTGAGGAAGGCTACCCCCCCCCCCCCCACCCTCCAGGGGGAAAGAGCCTGACCCCTCAAGGAGGAAGGCCGCCGACCCCCATAGGGGAAGGCCGAGGCGCGCCGAAGTCTTCACAGTCACGACAATAGGTAGTGCAAAATTAACTTTAGCGAAGAAGAATCGTAAAAAAAGGAAAAAAGCACGTGACTTGAGTGTGCGCATTTTGACGGGTTAGGAGCATTGAAAATTTGACTTGTGACTATGTTGATGTGTCGTGAAGAAGAGACCCATAGCGGGTCCGTGGGTGCAACCAAGATAGGTTGGCAACATAGGTGATTGCAAGATAAGTATATAAACACATAAATAAATAATTGAAAATAAGTAAATAACCGCATTGGTGCTGTATATTACAAAAATCATCAAGTGTTTGACTTTTGTTTTTGTTAACGGCATTGATACAATTATTACTTTCATCCTCGACCTTTTCATAGATACTGAAAAGCCAATGGGAATGAGAAAAAGAGTAGGAACTTGGTGGACCATAACTGAATTGACCCAAAACATGTAAGAACCTACCTCAAAGAAAACTAGCCCATAGACTCTTAGAAAATACCTTCCGAGGCAAAGTCGTGTCATCAAAAATATAGGAAGACAACTCCTTAAACTAAGAGGGAATAAATGATTGACTTAAGAAAGGATGCGGTCTCAAGGTATGTGCCCCTGAAGCTAAAACAAAAGGAGCTAAAGCATATGGTTCTATACTAGGAGAAGGTTCCTTGTACCAAGGATTGTAGACGTTAATGTACTTAGCTGGATCAAAAGTGAGATTGAAAGGATTGTCATTGTTAAATCATTCACATATGCACCAATAGGCATCAAGCCAGTTTAAGCACAGATATGATAAATAGTTGGAGACATCATTTTGGCTTTGAAGATAGAAGCATTAATAGTGATTAAACAAAAATAGAAGGATGAACCTTGTATCAATTTTTCGAGGATGTTTTGACATGAAAATTATTTTTTAGATCCCTTGGTTCATCCACTGGTCTTAGTAAACAGTAGCTAATCGATCGACCCAAAGCCCCCCTTTACGTTTAACGCGTTGGGTCAAGATGGAATGGGGCACCCAGTAGTAGACCAGCCTTTCCATTACAGGCTGCGTTGTATGAGCAAAAAGTATTCTCTTTCAAGATCAATGAGTATCCTAGCAGTGTGGTATTGTGTGCCTTAAATGAAGGACCAAGGAGATATGGGTCAATAGGTTTAGTTGTTTTCTTGATAAGAATTCGAATATGCTTGTCGGTAGCAGATGTAAGAACTATTTATTGGGTTAAACCACATCGAGGGTTAGGAGATAGTGGAACACCTTCTCCCTCGTCGCCTTTGGGAGATAATCAATTCTTCTTTCCCATGGAATGCATCTGATGAAAATTTCAAGTACTAACTAGCTCAAGATGGTAAAAGGGTTATAGTTGGAGAAGGACAGGGATTGCCGATAAGGTGCAGAGTTCTAGTTCAGCACATATATGAGATGCATTAAATAATTGTATGAGGATAGGCAATAGCCGAAATATGCATTCAAATCATAATACATTGAATAGAATACGTATTGACTCATACAATAAAGGGCTAATTACACCCATGTCCCTGAGGTTGTAATTACACTCGTGTCCATAAGTTTGAAAAATTAACACTTATATCCTTTGCCCTAACGGAATAGAAGAATACCTAACGGTTTTAGCAAAATGACCGTATTACCCATGACTTAAAATGCTTAACATGCCACTCTTTACTTTTAAAATGTAATATATCTTGCTTGTACCATGAACCACTGTCGTACCATGAGCAAGCTTGATCAATACACTGACAACAGAAACAAGATTTATGTGAGAAACAGATCTGATGATGGTGGAAATGGTGCTGGGTTACGGAGATGATGGAGGATCGCGGATACAATTATGGTGGTTGATCGGTCGTCGGTGGTGTACGAAGGTGAGAGAGGTGAGACCGGGATCTGTTGGGGGTTGTGGCGAGGCCGACTACGTAGCGGCTGAGTAGATTTCAAGGGCAGGGGTGACGGAAGGTGATGGTGGTGGTTACGGGGGGTGGCTGGATCTGATTTGGTTGCGGCGGGCCATTGTGTAAACGGGGCTACCGTGAATGATTGAGGTGGTGCGCGATAGAGGGGATGGGGCTGAGATTGGCTAGGCAGCGGCGTGAGTTAGAATTTAGGGAGAATGAAAATTAGGGTGGAGCATTAGGGTTTTCATATTTTTTTGGTATTTTAAGGAAATTAAAAACCATATTAAGAAATAAAAAATTTGAAGAGAGATAGAATTAGAAATTAAAATTTCAAAATTAGGGTTTTGAAGCCCTAATTTGTGAAACCCTAATTCAAATTAGGGTGTAAGAAAAAGTGAGGGCTGGTCAAGGGAGCAATGTTGGCTTATGAAAATATATATTTGCTTGTTGACTAATGACAATTGGACCCGTGGACAAGTTAAAAAGTTTAAGACACAAAGGGCATGCCACTAAATTTAAATACAAAGTTGTGGCTTTAATGACAATTAGTTGGCTACTAATGACATGTGGAGGTCAATAGCAATTATGGATTGACGATCGTGGAGCTCGATTGATTGTAGGAAATGTGGTAGCAATTTTTACAACAGTTGTTTGGAGAGGATCAATCAACTGATAGTTCAAAACAGTTACATCCAGTCAACGGGATCTTAGCAGTTACTATTGGTTGCATCCTAGGGCTAGAAAAAGAAGAAGTGGAGACGAAGAAAGGACACAACTCAACATCTCAAATAACTTTAGACTTTTAGACTTCAATTATTTCCTTCAATGTACTAATTCTCTCGTTGATCGTTCGTAACTTTGATATCAGGTGTTGAACCTGATTCAATGTACTTTGTTCTTGTCAAATTAATTAGAATCTTTGTGGATGCAATCACTTACTTTAATTTCAAATGAGTTAAACATTTTTATTTTTATTCATAGAAAAGTCATTAGAGAAAGACAAAAGAGAGCTTGCACCATGAATCAAGTATAGCAGAGCCTACAAATTGATTGGAGGTTTGCATTAAAACGCAAGCAGGTTAGCAATGTCCCAAGATGATGTTGCAGCTGATCCGAAGAAGGCAATGGTCATCAGAGAGTGGCCAGAGCCTTCCAGCATTCATGAGGTCGGGAGTTTTCATTTGTTAGCCATTTCTTATGAGAGTTTTGCCTAGGGCTTTAGTACCATAATGGCTTCCATCACTACTCGTTTTAAGGAGGGAGAGTTTTATGGACCAATGGGGTAGCTAAATGCATTTTAGGTGATCAAAGATAAGTCGTCTCAAGCCCCAGTCCAAAGACCGGTTTCGTAGAGTCTTTTAGGTGGCGCCTCACACCCCGGGTATTAGGTTTGGGGAGAATTGACCTAGAGGACTATCTGGTTGGATTATTCAATGAAAAACGAAAATGAGGTCCGAAAATAATAAAATGTTATGTCGGCTCATTACATGCTTCTTCTCCCTCTTTTGTCACCAAAAATGTACTTTACTTGCAAGTCTTGATCTTTCAGTGACAAAAAAGGGTTGGATTAGCATATTTGAGCGTGAATGTGGCCTCCCCCCTAACCAATATATCCAATTAAGATCACAAGTTCTATGTAGTTATTTAGGCCATGGCTATTGGCTTCTCTTTTTGTTACCTAGAGATTTCATGTTGTACTCTGAACGCAAGGTCTTGAGATACCAAAACTAACGAAAAAAGAAAAAAATAGTTGAGCATGCTAAATGGGTTAGGGTTCATCCAGGATTACACCATTATACTCAATTGTTGGGCGTATATAATAAATATTAGGGCTAATTATACCTGTCCCTGAGGTTTGGGGATAATTACACGCGAGGACACAAAGTTTCAAAATGTAACACTTATGTCCGTTGACAAACGGAACCCTAAAAATTCTAACAGTTTTAACAAAATGACTTTATTGCCCTTATGTTAGAAAGTTATTTTTTTAAATGCCATTGTCTCTTTGAAAAGAAAAACCCTAAATTTTTTTGTCTCTCTCTCTCTTCCCCCATCCACTTCGCCGCCACCCACACCCCTGCCCTTCGCGGCCCCCCAAGCCCTCCCTCCCCCGGTCACCCCCCACCCACCCCGTCTGCTTCCGCCCTTCACCGTCGCTACAATCACTGACCCCATCCCCATCACCGCAACACCCTCCCCCTTCCCCGGCCACCGCACCACCCTCCCCCTCCCCCGTCACCGCACAGCTTTCTCTCCTCTCCTCGAGTCGGACGCCGATCATCGTTCAAAGACCCCCGTCGCCCAAGAAATGACGACGACCACTCCGTTGAATTGAATTACTGAATTGAATTGAAATGGGGTTTAGAGTGAGAAAGGGCTGCCGGCGGTGTCTAAATGGCGTGGGTTTGCCAAGGGGCTTGCCGGCGGCGTATCAGCGGTGTGGGTTTGCCGGCGTGGTGGGGTGGGTTTGCTAAGGGGCTTGCCGGCGTGGTGGGGTGGGCGAGTCTGTTGGATGGTGGGCCAAGAGAGGCTGCCGGCGGCGTGGGGTGAGGGAGGAGGCTTGGGCTGCCGGCGGTGAGATCAGATCTAGAGATAGAAACGGCTTGGGCTGCCGGCGGCGAGATCAGATCTGGAGATAGAAACCCTAATTTGAAAATTAGGGTTTTGAAACCCTAATTTTAAGGTTTCAAAACCCTAATTTTCAAATTAGGTTCTTAATTTCAGGGTTTGATAAGCCTAATTTTCAAATTAGGTTTTAAAACCCTAATTTTAAAAAATTAGGGTTTGATATCCTAATTTAAAAATTATAAATTATAATTATTCACGATATACTGTACAGGGGCAGTATTGCCATTTTCAAAATACGTAATGACGAAAAATACACTTTTTGGACATAACCCTAACGGTTGGATAAAAGTGTTACTTTTTAAACTTTTTTTAGTCACGTCTGTTACATTTTGAAACTTTGTGTCCTTGCGTGTAATTACCCCCAAACCTCAGGGACATAGCTGTAATTAGCCCTAAATATAAACTTGTTGACGCGCTAGAATAAATACAAACTTGTTGACGCGCTAGAACAATTGTAAACACCTTACACGTACAAGTGTCAAATAGGTCGAGCCTGCCCATGCCTGGCGAGCCTTTGCATAGTATCAGGCTGGGTTGGACTTACTCATAAATATCAAGGCACAGCCCTTGTCCAAGCCTTTGCCCAAAAATTAGGGCGAGGCCCAAAAATTCTAATTTTTATTCTTAAAATCCTTTTTAATTTTAAAATAAACTTGATTTTATGATAAACCTTTTCATGAGCCTCCTCCTTTAATCCGGGTTTAGGACCAACTGCTCGTAAACAAACAGGCAAAGTCACGTTTTTTTTATATTTTTAAGAAATTAGTTGCCCAAATAAAAGTGAAGTTACCTAATCATAGGCAGAAGAGCTACACCGATAAAAGACAGAGAGTATTGGATTTTGAGGTAGGTGACTTCATTTTCTTGAAGGTATCACCGTGGAAAGGAATTATGCCGTTTAGATTAAAAGGAAAATTAGGTCCTATATTCATCAGGCCATTCAAGATCTTATCAAGGATTGAAGCATGCAATATCGTATAAACTTGAGCTGCCCCCAGAGTTAGAACATTTACAAAATGTGTTCCATGTATCTATGCTAAGGAAGTATGTTCCGTCACACATTATAAGACTAGAATCAGTAGAAATTCGCGGCAATCTATCATACCAAGAGGTACCTGTGGAAGTGGTCGATAGAAAAGAACAAGTGCTTCTCTCTAAAGTAGTACTGATGGTCAAGGTGATTTAGAGAAACCATGCGGTAGAAGATGCCATCTGGGAGTCTGAAGCTTTGATGCAGCAAAGATACCCCCACTTATTTTGCAGATTAAGGTACGTTATGTTAAATTTTGAGGGTGAAAATTCCTTAAGGAGGGGATGATGTAATATCCTTGTTGTTGTTTAAGATTTTTTTTTAAAACTTAGTCTAATTTTGTGGCACAAGGGGGAATGTCACCTCATTTTTCCAATAGGTGAAGTGTGTGCATGTGGAGTAAAGCCGATGTTGAGGTGGCATGAGAAAGCTTATTAGGGATAGCTATTTGAGGGAGAATTACAAAAAATACAAAGGGAATCTCAATTCTTTCAACTGAGAAGTTGTAGAGAAAAAGGAGGGGATCTATTTGGTGAAGAATTGGATGACTTATCGATCACCAAAGTCAGGCAAAAATCAGCCTACAGTATACGGAGCAGATGATTGAGGCAGAAATTGAGAAAAATCTGAGAAGAATTTCATGAAAGGCTGAATAGAGAAGTTATAGAAGGAAGAATTTACAAAAAAATAGAAGGCATTTTTGTGGAGAATTGAATAAGTTACAGGTCTTCAATATGAGGTAAAAAGTTATGGAGACTTCATTCAGCTGAGACACTTCAATGTTTAAAATTTCATGACATTTTGATGTTAATTGTTATTTTTAACAAAATTGGTTCCCTAGCCCTCGTTTTGGATATTCAGATGGGATTTCCGAGCAAAAATTTTGGCCAAGTGACTTTTCAGTCCAATAATCCATTTATATTGTTTCAAAAAGATATTTTGAGCTAATTTGGAGTGTTTATTGTTGCAAGAGTCGGCAGGGGGTGTTTAGGTAATTTTACCTATGCCCAGGAGTGTTTTGGTAAATTTTCACACCTAATGACTAATCGTGTGAAAACTCATAATTAAGTAGCAAGAACTGTAAGAAATGAGAAAATTAGAGTTTAAATAAGTACAATAAGGATGGTAGTGCGGTTGATGCACTTTATGGGCTAGGGTGAATTCTATTAACATATTAGCCGTAATAAGTTGAGATAGATATGTGGTAAGGGCCCCCCAAGGGGGGGGGGGTAAGGTTGGTTGTGTTTTGTATTTTTGGGGCTGTCTAACAAGAAGGATTTTGCTTGATAGGTGATCGCGTTGTTGAGATAATTCAGAAGCGAGGACTATTTGGCTATAAAGCCAAACAAGTAAGGATAATGCGGTTCCGTTGTGCTATTCATTGTTTTGTTTAGCATACCATGTTGACAAAGCTTATGTTGAACTCCTATATTTATGCTTGAACACCGGTTGATCTTATGACCCAGTACTTCTTGTTGACTTGTGCTATTGAGAAATTAAGGTAGAATAAATTGCCTAGTCCTCCCGCTGATGATCCTGATACGTTGTTGAGGACTTATAATCGAAAACACTCTCTAAGTCCACTCCTTGATGAAATGTTTCTCTTTAGTCTAGGCAAGACAGAGATAAACACCCCGTATGAAGAAGCAGCAATAAGTGGAGGTCAAGTGAAGTGAAGTTACCTAATCATTTGATATTTGTTTGAAAAATATCTAAAGCAAAAATGTAAACTACATTTTGAGAAAAATATATTCTAAAGAGTTGAGAAAAGGAAATAAAAAGAAATAACCTAATCAATTTGAAGATTGATGATGCAGAAAATGGTTCGCGGTTGCGTGGAGGTGCCACAAAGGATACAGTCTGAGTCAGCTTCCAGGTAGACAAAGCGGGAGACAGCAAGGACGGGGTAAGGGTTGAGGGCAAGTCTCCCCAGACAGGTCACGAGGGCTGGCAGCGCCGCGCAGGCAGGGCGATGATGAACAGGGCCGACAGTCGATAGTCCGTGTCAAGGATGCAGCGTCGAGGGTTTGGAGATGGGAGCCCAAGTGTGTTTCTCTCACTAGAATTCCAGAGAGAATGTCTTTTTAGAGAGAAAAAGTGAAAAGTCCAAATGAGAGAAAAGATCTTTGAAAAAGCTCCAAAGTCCACTATTTATAGGTAAAAATGTGCATGTGTCATAAGTTGACATGTGTCACCCCCTGGGAACGACACGTCACCAGGGGGGCCAAAGCACTGATTCTCCGTTGGGATTGCCGGTCCCTAAGTTCGTGCTGCCCTGCCCTTGCAACATCTCTCTGCCTGTCTGAGGAGACTGATCATGTCGCGGTAGCATGGTCAGAGTAGCCCGTTGCCCCAGTCTCCAGTCCAAGCCCTTACTGAATCCCACAGGCCTAGCAGCGGTGGGGAAGACCCGACGCCTAGCTGCCAGGTGGACTAGGCAAGACGCCCTTCCGAAGACCTGCTCCCATCTCGGAGTGACCCAGGGGTCATAGTCCTTAGGGGTACCGACGCGAGCCCCCAGTGCTAGAGCACGTAGGCCAGTCACGCAGGCACCCTGGCGGAGATAGTGTCCCGGAGGAGTCACCTATCCCGCTGCGAAGGGTCCTCATGCCGGAGCACGGAGCGAAGCCCTCCCGGAATGAAGATGGCGATGGCTTTCAGGTTGTGAGCCCATCCCGTAAGCATATAACATGATTGCGGCGCATGGGCGCGGTGCCTATAGCACGAGACATTTGATTGTGGCGCATGGGCTCTGTGACAACTGTCGCGAGTCCTTACTTGGTGCCGGAGGCACGTGTCATGAGAATGGCGCAAGGGCGCAGCAACGAACGTCGCGGAGATATACTTGGTGTCGGCGCAAGGGCGCAGCGACAACTGTCGCGAGACCATACCTGGTGCCGTGGGCACATGTCATGGACGTGGCGCATAGGCACAGCGACGACTGTCACGGAGCAATACTTAGTGCCGGGGGCACGTATCATCAGCGGGGCGCAAAGGCGCGGTGAAGTGAGTGAGGTGTCGGGGGCACTGTAATGTGACAGAGAGCGCCAGGGGGGCACGACTGTATCTGTGGAGCGGTGCATGGGGGCGATGGAGTGCGGGCGACGAGGGTCGCAGAGTAACTTCCTCTGAGGGACGGGGGTCACGGAGTGACGTCCGAGCAATAGGGGTCGTTGCATGGATGGCGCGCGACCGTGAGCGACGGTCGTCATGGCGACAAAGTAGCCACAAGCGACGGTCGTCGTGACTACGAGTGACGGTCATCGCGACGATGGAGCACGGCCGAGAGCGACGGTCGTCACGACTACGGCGGAGCGCGGCCGCGAGCGACAGTCGTCATGACAACGGAGCACGGTCGAGGGCGACAGTCGTCGTGACTATGAGCGAGCGAGGGTCGTCGCGGTGACGGAGCACGGCCAAGAGCGACGGTCATTGTGACTACGACGAAGCGCAGTCACAAACGACGGTCGTCGGTCGTCAAGGCAGGTGGCCGACCTCATAGGGTGGCCGACCCCCAAGGGTGGTCGAGCCCCTCAAGGTGGCCGACCCCATAGGGTGGCCGAGCCCCTCAAGGTGGTCGACCCCATATGGCGGCCGACCCCTTGGGGTGGCCGACCCCCAAGCGTGGCTGAGCCCCTCAAGGTCAAGGGTGGCCGACCCCCAAGGGTAGCCGAGCCCCTCAAGGTGGCCGACCCCCAAGGTGGAAGGCACGCCGAGGTCGCTTCACGAGCAGTTCACGTGACTTGAGCATGCGTTGCTTTGACCGGCTCTCGAGCGTTGAAAAGTTGACCGCTGACTGGGTGATGTGTCGCGCAAAGTGTGCGGGTCCTGGGGTGCGACCAGAATAGGGTATGAGCAAAGATCTTGAACACTTGAATTAATGCTAAGCCTATCATGAACTGGTTTATCTTGCTCCTAGTATTTCGTATCAAGATGATCATTCCAGCGAATACATGGCTCCAATGTCTCGGGGCTAGAAGACTCCTCATGTCATCCAACACTCTCTCGCTTAATAAAAAACAGGACTCTGAAGCAACCGTGGCGGCTTGCAAGAGTAGTATATCACATATAATATGGGATAAAGATGATAAACTTTTTCATTTCATTTCAAAAAAATTAATAAATCAAAATACTTTTGCTCCTCCAATAAAAATGAAGCATAATGATTAGTATTTACATATGAACCAGTGTCATTAAAAGAGTAAAACTTGTAGGATGTTCTTCCGCTCTTTATTGTTTTGCAAGTACATATTCTATACCCTTAAGAGATGACCCCAATATATTTTATCACTCGATGATGTAGCATGCATGCGCATGTCAGTGGAACTTCAATAATAGTTCTAAATTTATTTAATTGACAAACTCATCTTGCTTGAAAGCAGTTATATCACATTTGAAGCATACCCTATTTTATCTAAAACTTCTGTAGTTGCATAATTTACAACATGTAACTTGAACCTAGGATCCAAAGCAATTGCAACAGCAGAAAAAGTAGGCAATTCTAACCTATACTTATTGAGGTCCATTTCTTTCACTATATCACTAAACATTCCATATCTATCCATTGGTCTAAAACTTTTAGCAACTTTTTGTATTACCAGTATAGCAAAAAATGATGTGAAATAGTAAGTATTAGAAGATAGAACGGTAGACTTGTCAATCACCTCCACAAATCAACCATGTATCCAACTAGCTTCTATTCATGGGGACTTGGCATGCCTTATGGAAACTTGATTAATATGCAGTGAGTATTGTGGTACCCCGAAAAATACTAAAAATTTATCTAATCGTGAGTTTGATTAATTAAGGGGTGTTATTTTTATTAAGTAGCAATATGTTGATGATGATTAAGTGTTAGGGAGCTAAATGGGAGGTTAGTTTGGCCTTGGGGGTCAAAATGTAATTTTAGAAAGTTAAAGGGGTAAAAGTGTAATTTTGAAAAATATGATGAACGGGATGCATATCTTTATTAAGTAGCATCATTTTGATGATAATGAGGTGTTAGGGGGCTACATGGATGGTCAGGGTGATTTTGGGGTCAAATTGTAATTTTCCAAAGTTGAGGGGTCAAAATGCAATTTTGGAAACTTGAGGGGCCAAAATGCAAATTTTGAAACTTTGCAAAATGTGTCATAAGCTGATGAAATAGGCCATGCACGATGGCCACCTCCTACTTGCTATAAGCTGAGTCATGCCTGAAAAGTTTAAAATTACTTTGGGATAAGATTCATGGGGTTAAAATTATCAAGAAAGTGTTGGGGAGGAAAATGTAAATATGAGGAAGTCGTGAACAGTGTCGTGAACAGTAACCCGTGAAGAACCCAGAAACAGGGAGGAGAAAAGAGGAAAAAAGGAGAAGAAAGAAAGGATTTTTGAACCCTAACAGGGTAATTCATCTTCTTTCCACTAATCATGTGAAATTATTGTATAAAGTTTGTGGGTTTTTGTCGAAGGTGATCCGTGTATACATGTGTGTGTGTCACGGTGTATATGGGTTCGGGAGAAAGGGATTCAAATGACTTAGGTTGTATAATGTTTATATGAGAGCCTAAAATGGTGAAAGAATGAAAAATGGATAGAATTCCATAGTAAAGTGTGTGTTTAGAGTGTAGTTGGTGCGTGTTCTTGGTGTATGTATATGAATATGATTCGGGTGGTTGAATATGGGGATTTTGGGTTGGATTAATGAGTGTAAATGTGTGTTATAATGTATAAAGGAGTGAGATATGATGAATTTGAATGGAATTAGAAATGAGTTTGGGTGGAAAGGATGAAATTCGTGTGATGGTTGCAATCGACAGTGAATGAAGTGAGGAAGAAGATGAAGACTGTTTGAAGAAAAGGTGAATTAGTGTGTGTGTGTGTGTGTGTGTGTGTGTGTGTGTGTGTGTGTGTTTGATGTGAATAGTGACTGTTTTTGTCACTAAAGGTGGAAATTAAGTTAACAGTTTAAAATTCGATTTTCTAAAAATAGTTAGAGTTAGATTTAGCCAAAGTGCAAAAAAGAGACCAGTTATTTTTAGGAGACCGACATCGTGGAAAAATTTCAGATTTTTCCGAGGTCGGCAAGGGGGTTAACCAATATTAGAAGTTTGGAACTTTACGGTAAAATTTAAAACATCAAACTAGCGCAGTTTTGTGTGAAAATCTTATGAGGACCTTAAGATGCTATGAAGTTCCATTTCCCATGATTTCGGGTCATTCCAAAGTCGTTAGCTATTTTTGGGCTGAACGGGCTTTTAAGCGCTCGGTCCGGACACCAGTTCGGAATTTTTGGGCCAAAATTTTGTAAAATACTTTTTAACTCAAGAATGAATGCAGGAGGTTTAAAATATCATTTTAAAGTGATTTTGAGATTTTTATGGTGCCGGGAACCCTCACGGGGCATTTGGTAATTTGCCAGCCGGAGAGGGGTATTTTGGTAAATTTTCCTGTAAAGTTTTTCAAGGGACTTTTTAGTAAAACACCTAAAAGGTTGTTTTGAAGCTGATTCGGGGCGTTGCGGTGATAGTGAACCCCGGGGGCATTTTGATAATTTGCCGCCAGAGGGGGTATTTTGGTAAATTTTTTCTATAAAATACTTCAAAGGACTTGTTAGTCCGGAAAGGGATGTAAGACAGTTGAAAAGTTATTTTAAAGTAGTTTTGAGACGTTTGTTGGGGCGATGGCCGCCAGGGGGTGTTTTGGTAATTTTCCCTTTAAAATTTTTTGAGGGAATATTTGATCTATAAATGATGCAGTACATCTAAAAAGTAGTTTTAAAGCTGTTTTGGGGGTGTGGGTGTTGGTGATGTAGCGGCCATCAGGGGGTATTTTGGTAATTTGTCATGTTGGCGCTAAATTTTTGAGGACGCGCATAATTTAGCGTTCGGAGGGGGTGAGAAGTAAGGAATAGTGGTAGTATGTCTAAAATGAGGGTTGTTATCGATAATAAGTCGATAAGGCTAGATTAAGGATCAAATTATCGGATCGAATTAACTAGCTATCATAAGATGCTATGAACGGTTAAGTGGGAATGGGTAGAATAAGGAGTGCGTATATGATGAATGATGACTAACGAGCATGATATGATTTGACTAGGTGATGCAGCTCGTTGCGATCAGAGATTGCGAGTTGCTTCGGCTATAAGCCAAGCAGGTAAGGATAATGCGGTTCTCATATGCTAATTCATTGTTCGATTAGCATGCCATGTTGATGACGTGTTGTTAAATTCTTGTTGTTATGATTGGTCACCGGTAGTCATTGTGACCGGTATACCTATATTTGAATTGTGCCGTTGAGGACTTAGGGTAGAAGAAATTCCCTTAGTCCGCCCTGTGGTTAGAATTTAACGAGGATGATGGGTGTCCTTGTATGCTATGGTTCGATTTGATTAGCATACCTAAAGTTGATGATGATGTTGCGTAGGGGTTATCGTGTGACTGTTGTGAGATGTCGGCGGTTATTGATAGCCGATATCTCTTCTCTGAGAACACCATTGAGGACTTGTGGCAAACTTCTCCCGAGTCCGCCATGTCGTTGATCATGATGTTGTTGAGGTCGTTGCGCGTTGTTGTGAAATGTCGACACTTATTGGTAGTCGACATTTCTCTTATGTAAGAATGTTGTTGAGGGCTTGCGGTAATCTTTTCCCAAGTCCGCCCTGTTGATGATGTCACGTTGAACTCATGTTGTTGGGTCTGAACACCAGTTGATGTTCTGATCCGGTATTCCTTGTTGAGCTGTGTTGTTGAGGACATAAGGTGGAATAAATTTCCCCTTAGTCTGCCCCGTTGATGATGTCTTGTGGCTTGGCTGTAACGTGGTTAGGGAAAGCACTCTAAATAAGTTCCCTGCTTGTTGGCAGTGTCTCTTTTATTTACTTGAGACTGAGATGAACATCCCATAAGATGGGACATCAATATGAGGAGGATGGCCTGTGAAACATGATCACTGGCAAAGAGAATGTAGGGCGCGCGAGTCGAGTCTGTCATGTCTGGTCGAGTCGAGTCTGTCGTGTCTGAGTTGCATTACATATGATTTTCTTTTGATGTTAATGACTTGTATTTTGTTGATGTTTATCTTTCAATTTCCTGTTTTACTATTCACTTGCATAGTAAGTCTGTCGGTCGGTCAGTCCAGTCCATGAGGAGGTGGCAGTAATGCTGTTCTGTTGGGCCTTAAAGCCGCTCAGTCTAACGAAAGAAAATTTATCATTTGACAATTATGCTGATGTCGAAAATGTATTGACTACTCTTGATTCATTGCTATCGTTGAGATGATTATTATTCCTCCGAGTCTTTTGAATCATTTGTACACAATATTCCTCGTGTTGTCTTCACTGGGCGATTTGCGCTCATTCCTTATGTTGTATTGTGCAGGCTATAAGGTTGATAAAAGAGAACCCTGTAGAGAAGGGAAGAGAAACAAGCTAGAAAAGTTAAGCAAGGGGATAAGTTGTATGAGGTAAGACAAGCTGAAAATTGTGAGATAAAGTTTGAACTGCGAGATAGGTTGATAAGGGTCACACGACTACAGTCATATATTAGGTTGTAACGATTTGTGTGTTTAGAGATTTGAAAGTCTTCCGCTGTAGTATGATGTATGTTTGTAAAGAAAATTTTTGTAAGGATGCATTTTGGAGCGTCTATTCATGATGTATGAGTAAGAGGATGTAGTTGCTCTGTATTTCAACACAGGGTTTTAAGTACAATTATGGTCGATAACTCAATCTGGTGACGTCACCTGGGTTGAGGGTGTTGCAAGTATAAACTTGTTTGGGTACCATAGCGTGTAAACCTATGGTGGACATCTACAATAGGTCTTTGTCAAATTATATTGAGCACACAATGCTTTAAATTCTAATGTTTTCATGCCTGAAGACTATACATGACAATACCTCTTATTTTGGAAATAAGTGGTCACACAGCAGTTACACCATATTGAATAATTAAATTAATTATTTGCAAAAAAAAAATTGAACAAGAAAATAATTTCCACCTAATATAGGACTGAGGCTTGTCTTTAACAATTCAACAACAACATTATTACTAGAAGCATTATTAAAACTAATACTCATTATCTCATTTTGAGGGTGGCGATTAAGACCCAAACCCATTTACCCGTCCAAATCCGTTCACTTATAACTCACCCAAACCCATCCATTTAATAATTGGGTCTTAAATTGGTCACTTATTTTACAACTCAATTGCCCGCAAGTTTAAGTAGGTTATAAATGGGTGCCCATTTAACCATATACATAAAGTGGTTTTTAAAAAGAGTAAAATTTACAAGCACTCTCTATCTCACACACACACACACACACACACACACACACATATTTGGGTTGCTCTCTCTCTCTCTCACACACACACACACACACACATTCAGGTTGCTGCAGGCATGGAAAATTTTTTGTTTCTCCAAACTTCTCTCTCTCTCACACACACACACACAATTCCCTTAATTTTGTCATCTGCTCGAAGCTCAGTGAATAGTCACTCACCCAAGCAACTTGAAATTTCCAAAACAAGATATCCTAAACTGATGTTGGAAACGTATAAGAACATGGAAATAAAATGTTGCCAAACAACTTGAACATTGGAAATCCAATATCCAAGAGAAGAGCTGAAAAAAGCAAAACTGGTGCTGGCATATTGATTGAAGATGTAGATATTACAACAGTGCAAACATTAGTATAATTGGCCATAAAGTGCAACAAATCTGACCAGAAAGCCTCGAAATTGAATGAACTACAAAGATGGAATAGAAGGTCCCAGGAAAGAGCAGTAGATATGAGATCCCAAAATTAGATATACAGAAATGAAAAAGACCCGAAAGGGAGTATATCGAAGCTCAACCTTGAACAGTTAAACAGAAGATCTACAGCAAACAGAACTGAAGCTCACACACATAAGAAAAACGTATAAAAGTTGAATGAACCTCCAGAAAATATAAAACAACTGCTAGATCAGACCAAAAAGTTCAAATGGCTACTCAAACCATCAAAAGCTTAGTTGAACATCTCACAGGGGCTGATGATAGTAGCCAAAACGCCATTGGCAGCTCTGATAACAAGTTGGAATCGGCCGTGACACTGGCAGAAGGGCAACTACAGGCAAGGGAAGAGGGACTAGGGGCGACGCCGGTCATTGGGCTCAGGCGACGGCGCCAGAAAAACGAAGAGGCTGATTCAGACTAGATAATGGGTGTAATAGGTTAAACCAACTTATTTAATAATTGACCCAGTTAATCTATATATAAATGGGTCTAAATGAGTCGGTTACCCATTTGACTGAAACCCATTTGACCCAAATCCAAACCCAACCCACCCACCCACCCATTTTGCCAGGCCTAATCTCTTTATCTACTTTCAAGGTAGAACATGATTTACATATAACTTTGGCAATGGCAAATGCATCATGTGGATAGGAAAACATTTCAAAAAGGATGATTCTTTTGTGCATGACACAGTCTGCATCAATGCAATGTGTCATCATCACAAGGATAATTAAGCATATTTGGAGATCTCCAAACATCAGACGCAAGACTAATTTGCCATCAAAAAATAAGTAATGAAATCTTATTTAGCGATATTATATTTTTTTTAGTGCATCAGACCTATTAGTATTTATATGAACCTTTTTATACAAAGATTACACATAATTATTCGGATGTCTAACATACTTTTCACTATTAGCAAAGTTAAAAGGTTCTTCATAATGCATAACAAATTTAGTAAAACCGTTGCTTTACTTCATTGATTATGAATAAGTAACTTACAGTCAAAAGATATTTCTATTTTATGTAAACGCACATTGCAAGAAAAGCCTATTAAGATGTGAATTATCACAACCATGCAAAAACCATTTGAAAGAATACTAAACGTTGATCTTTAGATGCGCCATCAACCATAACCTTTATAAAATGATCCCAGCAGTTAGCTTTCAACTTGAGACAGGATTTCTTGGACCTTCCTATCCACGACCTCACGTCGAGTGAGACTGTATGTAGCAGTATTAGTGTCACCAATTGATGCTTGACTAAAGTGATGTTGATCTTGTGAAGGTGTATACTGAAAATGAGGAATGTCTCGGTAAAAAGCCAAGAATTTTTGGGTGTCTAAGCTCACTACTGATTACTGTTGTGGTGCTTGGGGTGGTGGACGCTTTTGGCTACTTGATGGGCTGAAGTAGGCATATTTCTTAAAATGTTTCAGAAATAATGGTAGTAAAACTAATTAAATAGTGAAATTATAAAACTACTAAATAATACTTTTAGCCAAAAACTACCGGTTAATAATTTAGAATGGTTGTAACTGAAAAGTGGAGAGGATTAGTATTGAGTAACAAATACGAGTGTATAGGAAAGCTTATAGATAAGAGAGAGGTGTGAATTTTAATTGAAGTGTGAAGAATATGAAGAGAATAAATCAATTTATAGGTTTTTCAAGCCTCATGAAAGACCAAAATACCGCTAAAATAACTCATTTCATCGTTGTTATGAAGGGTAAGTATGTAAAAGTGCAGAAAAAAGTTGAACGAAAATATCCTTCAAACTAATCGTTCTATAGTTCTTGGAGGGGTAAAAATGCCACTTCACAAAATATGATTTACGGTATGGTTGTAAGGGGAAAAAATTCAAAAATTTGAAAGTTAGCAAGTCGGGCCTGGCTTGAGCTGGATACGACCAGATACGGCCCAGGCTTGGGCAAGATAATGGGTCGGGCCATTTTGGGCCTAAAATGGGACGTGCCCGATTTTTTTGGGAAAAAATAGGTCCAATTGAGGTTCAGGCCCTTGGCTCTTGTAGTCCCGGCCTGCACCGTACATGATGCAGGCCGAGCCTTCCTGGGCTTGAAAGGGCTCGCCAATGGGCCCCGACTTGGTGGTGGGTTTCCGGAGTATCCTACTTGTTATAAGAAATGGGCCTCAAAAGCTTCGTCGTTAGCATATTCATTTCATATGCTTGGACACTCCGGTAGCTTACCGCTAATTAGGGGTTTGGTGAATCCCCGTGATTGAAATGCAAGGGATCGCTTTGGATAAGTTGTTATAATTAACAGCTTTTTTGGCAAAACCTGTTGTTTGCCTGCCCGCCCGTAAATCCCTGCGGGGGAGAGACTTCAATATAGCCCCTTCGAATTGGTAAGCAAACTACTACCTGTTCTTCAATTTATGTGCTGCACCACTAATAAGGGTCTAATAGGACCTCCGGTGGTAGAATTTCAGTGATCATCATTACATTGCAGTACTGATCTTACTCTCCATATAACAATTTTTCATGGACATGGCCACCTAGCACTCTTCGGCATGCATTACTGCAGTTCTCTACTCCTTGATTTCTCAGAAAATCAAAAACCCTGTCAAAATATCAGCCTACAAAATATCCATTTAAAAAAAATTCAAACCAAGGCCTATGTAACATACAGTGGGAAGAATCCTAAAAGAAGCAACTACTTGAAGGCTGAACCACTGATACTGAACTTGGTGAAAGAAAATCTTGAGCAGTGATGCACGTGCCCTTCAGGCGTGAAAGCCAATCAGGTTCACCTATCGCTGCCAAACCCACCAAAGCTGGACTTTCAAAAGCATACAATGTCTACTAAACCACCTTGGACAGAGTCGGGGTAGGACAGCAGATTGGGTCCAACTGCTTGGATAAAGTTTCTATTCTATCATCCAGATTGTGAACCGAAGCTCGAGTTGCGTGAAGATGTTCACGAAGAAACAATGGTATCCTCCTATATGACAAGCCTAAATTTCATTTTCTATTTTCACAAAGTGCAGAAACAAGTGCTGAAGAAAGGTGTGCTATTTAAGAGAGGGCGAAGGCAGCTACTCATTAGAGAAGAGACCTTTCTTTTCCTTTATGACTATGGCAGATTACAATAAGGACGTAACTGCAATGGCAGATCAATATACATAGTCTAACAATTCAATTGCTTGATATGATGTACAGCTTACACTATGTATAATTCTTTACTTGCCGATCCCCGACAACTTCCGGCAAGAGTATCTACGAGAAAGGACAAAGAACAGAAGTTCAGGTAAAATCAACTAAACAGATACGATATTTTTGTTCTTTATTTCAAATGTCAGATGCGGCTTGACTGAATTCCCATGGTCAAATCAATGTTGATACGCACAAACCAAAAACTGCTGTGCAAAAAACATGCATGCAGCAGTGGACTTCTTACGATTCCTCACATTTACATGAAACTAATGATTTAAGAAAATACAAAAAAAGAAAATCATCGACAGTGATGTACCTAAGTTCCTATGCAACAATGATTTTTTAAATAATTTTCAGCAATTTATTTCTACCCACAAAACCGGCAGTTCCGGGCCTCCTCACGTGCATGCCTTTTCCAGAATCATTATATTGGTAAAAAAAAAATTGGGCAACTCATAACAAGAACATTGTAACACAAAATAAGGACGTATGAATGAAATATCGAGACCTGGAGACAATGTATGATGAAACCAGGAACCTATAGCGTTCAAGATAGCAGGTTTCTCTTTTATTGATTCTCTTTAACCTTTTAGTGCATACTTTTTCTCAAAAATTCCTTAATGCAAAACAGATCCTGAAATATTCCTGAAAAGTTTAATCGTACACAATCAAGGTTCCTGGTACCAATATTTTGCAGGCGGTCAATACAACATTACGTGCACATACCAGGCCCAAAGCTTCAACCAGACCTCTATGGCATTCTTCACCACAAATCTCAGTGAGTATGTTCATCAAGTGTTCTCTTTGGTCCAATTTTAGATGTTTCTCAAGTCCTTTAGCCACCATCTCCATCTCAGGCTGCAGAAACAGAAACATCAAATGCATATTCATTAGCACCCACCACCACAGCAAGGTGTACTGTTTTAATGTAGTAAGACAGCTACTTATAGATAATCAAATAGGGTTAGGCTAGATCCACACCCCTTTTCACTAAATCCACACCAAAGGGTCAAACAGTGTCACTAATGCATCTAGAAATTACAAAAGGGTGCGATGCAGATTTAATGAAATAGGGTGGTCCTTATTCCTCTTTCCCTCTCCCTTCCCCTCCCACTGTTCATGTTTTAAATAAGAAGAAGAAGATGGGTCATTCAGATGAATAATAACACAATCTGCAAATATACCACAAGAAACGTTTAAGCATCCATTGGCAACCACAGCCGATATGTACAGGATATCTTTGCGTGGTCGAATCCCTTCATCAGTTGCGAAGTTCAACGTTTTATATGTTCAAAAGCTTTTGCATTTTGCAGTTCGCACAATTGCGTTTTTGTTGCCACAATAAATATGGATCTTTAGTTTCTCGGTTTAGAGAATGGACAGCTTCTGGTGTGAGATAATAACAGGTATCCAAAGAGAACATAAGGGGCCGTTTAGTTCAAGGTTTGAATCATTACGTCACCGTAACCGTAATCATCTAGGTAATGAGCATGTTTGGTTCGTTGAGAAAGAATTCATGTTTTTGATTCAACGAATGGATGTTGTAATGCAATGAAATTTAAGAAAGACTATAATGTTCCTCAGTAATGCGTTTTATTTATGTTTGGCATATTTTTATGGCCATCTCATTGAAATGGCCTTTGAACTTTAATTATTATCTGTTTGGCACAATATTTTGATTCTTTTGCAGCCATAATATTGGATACTAAATTTTTACTAAGCAATTTGAAAAACTCAAAATATTAATGTGATTATTATTTACAGATTGGCAAAAGAAGTTACAAGTGGCAGTGTACATATGTGGTATGTCTGTGTCTGTTAAAAATGTTAATTATGGCCTAATGCCAATAATATTTAGTGAAGATAAAGAATGATTTGGCAGCATGCCCAATTGATTTTTTTGTTTAAGAGAAACTCAATTTTTTTTGTTTTAGAGACGCTTATATTAATATTTCAAGGTAGGGGTAAATGATGACAACATAATCACAGGCACAGACTTGGGCATAATGGGAAAAAAAAAACTCTAGGTGAAACAAAAAGTACCTTTGAGCGTGAATCAAACAAATTAATCTCCCAACTTCAACAATGATTACACCTGTAATAAAATCTAAATTGCGAAGCAAACAAACCCTAATTGCAAAAGCCTCTCTGGGCTAGGTCATAGTGGTGCCAACAAGCCATGCACAGTGAGAATGCAGAGGCCGGTGTTGTTGACCCACATATATATGTACATACACATACACATACACATACACCCATATATATATGTACATACACACACACACATATATATGTGTGTGTGTGTGTGTGTGTGTACATAGATATAGATAATACTCTTTAGGAGCCCATCATTTGCCAATGATGGGATGGGCTCCTTAATCCCGACCCATTTCTGGCCGTCCACAGGTTATGGGAATCTTCTCAAAAGCAAAAAGAAGTGCGCCAGACACTGAAATTCCCATTTTAGCCCCTCTATCAAAACCGATCAAAAGAACACTGCCACAACGAAAGAGACAGTGCGCTGGAGTATCTGGCATATTATGTCTATTACAATAACGTCATCCAGTCTTTCTTTTGCCATTTCCAACCCTATTTTAATCACTCATCTTCCTCTTCCTCCTCCTCCTCCTTTAAGGTGGACAAATTCAGTTAGTACGAAACCTAGAGACTTTGTATTCCTCAGTTATCATATCTCAGTCAGTTTATCTCTCCCGTCTTTTAGAACCATAGCATCTTTCTTTATACAGTTATATCCTCGATCTTTCTTTATTTCGTTGCCATGCAACAACTTATTAGACGCATAAAGTTCCTGTTTGTTTTAACAGATTGCTGATAAAATATAATCCTTAACTCCTACATAGTAATGTACAAGCGAAAATGCAAAAATATATTCTACTTTCAGAAAATAAGAATATCCCATTTTGTAGTTGTTTGAGACATCAAAGGGAATTAAATTCAATTAACACGTGGAAGAATGTGAGGGAGGTTCTCATGCACCTTATAAAGGACAATTTTTTATCATCAAATGAAGCGGCATTCAATGCATATGCAAAAAGAGTTGGTTTTGGAACTACCATGAGAACTACTAGAAAACGACTAAATACCACAGCAATTTGTTCACATCTACAAAAGTGTTACACAGGTCACAAACGAATGATGCATCACCAACACATACGTCAATGATCATGGCAAACAATAAGAATAGGAGACACATTAGCCATTACAAGGTGTAAGACCAAGATTTTTGTGGTTCAGAAAAAGAAACAAAATGATTGATTTGTGACAAGCTTCGGTAATGAACACAGTCGCCCACTTGTAATGGTATCAAAGGTTGAAAGCATCCCTTCGCACCAGAAGATCCCTGATTGCACCCTATGTTACATGGACTCAGTACAAGTGTCCGAGCGGATACGTGTCTAAGTGTCTGATTCATCTAATTTTCAAAATTTACACACTGTGACACGGCTAAATAATCCTATCTATTATTGTTTCTTAGATATTCCTTAGTTCACATGGCGTTTTTAAGTTACGCATATCGTTTTAATCTAAATCTGAGATCATCTCAAAGCAATAACTAACTAAAAGAAACACTATAATATAGTATTCTTGGTGGCATATCCTATGGGATGTGTGGGACACATCCCATACCCATGACCAAGTGTCGAGTGTCCAACATGAGTACTTCACACATTTTGAAGAGATCATGTAGCATAGATTGCACCAAAATATCGATATTTGAGCCGAACTAAGTAAAGGTTCCACAACAATGTGGAGAAATCACAAAGAAGAGGGAACACATCCTCGAGCGAAAGAAACCTAGAATCCACTAATTAAGAAACACACCATAACACACAAAACTCAATTCATTTCCCTTGAAAATACTAATAGTTGGGCCTTCATATACAAAACAGTAAATGCAATTGAAAGATATCATTCTAAGAGCAGAAATCGTGAAAAATGGTTTAAAAGTCTTATTGAGAGAAATAATTAGCACAGGTGTACCACAATCAGATCAGGGGTTCCTGTTGCATGAGGTTCATGATCCCACAAGTTCAACATAACTACATTGAATCGTGGATTCTTGTCCTACATTGGTCACCTCCACAATTTACGAGGAGCTCGGATCCGGTGGGTAATTCCCACGTACATCACCTACATTGGAGAAGGATAGGGGATTCAATACCCTAGTCTTCTAGCATGTGCACTTGACCAATACTCTACTCTCTGCAATTTCTTGTTAATTCACGATAAGGAAAGACTCCCCCCTCCACTTCAGAAGCTTTGCATGGTTCTCCTTTCATCGTAGGCTTGAGAATCATGTAACCGTCCTTGAAAGAGTACATGTTCTCTTTGCCATGATGAGTGACTTCTAGATCATTGCCAAGGTCTGCCAAATATCAAGTGACTGCATTTATGTCCACTTTGCAATTTCTTGTTGATTCACAATAAGGAAAGACTCCCCCCTCCACTTCAGAAGCTTTGCATGGTTCTCCTTTCATCATAGGCTTGAGAATCATGTAACCATCCTTGAAAGAGTACATGTTCTCTTTGCCATTATGAGTGACTTCTAGATCATTGCCAAGGTCTGCCAAATATCAAGTGACTGCATTTATGTCCACTAAATACCAGTGGGATTTTCCAATGGTATATGACAAGCGTTACAAATCATTGTTTCTGCGTTTTTCTCAAATCAGCCAATTTGTGTATTGGTGTCGATGCTTTTCTGTCTTTAAATACAGATTTTCTACCATGGCTTGAGAGAAGAAGTTTTCACTACTGCAGCTGTAAATTATAACATCATAAACCTTTTGATCACAACACATCTCGTCCGGAAAAGTTGCTGCAAGTCTTTCTCGCATCTTGGTGCGTACAACAGTCATTACAATGAGGGACAGTATGTAGACATCAGGGTTAGCCACTTCTGCATTAGCGCACACATTTTCTTCCCCTTCAATTTGCTTGCCTTTCTCCCCATCTTCTTCAGCCCTGTCAGTGTTGTTAAGGGCAAGAGGCAATGTCAGGCTAGAAGTTACTGCCTCGCCCTAGCCCACACGAGGTGAGCGACTTTCTCGTTAGGCAATGAGGCGTAACGAGGCGATGCTAGAAAAAGGCACTAGCCAAGCAGTCAAAGAGTTAAATAAAGAGAAAAGAAAAGAGGGGTCAAAGAACCCTAAACGACCGAGAAGAGCAACAAAAGAGAAAAAGAGAGAATAAGATAAAAAAATTCGAAGAAAAAAACCAGACGAGAAGGAAATCTAACCTGCAAATTCTCTCTTCTTCTCGTTTGACTAGGTCTTTTCGACGTCGTTTGACTGGCGCAGAATTTGGTGCTTTTCAGTTTCTTCTTTGTTGGACTCTTAAATAAATCAAAAGTTTTGGTCTTCACTTCTTTAGTTCATTATTTTTTTACTTTTTGCTAATCTATCATACCAATTTTTGTCTCCGCCTTTTGTCTTCGTTGATTTGGTTATTTGTTAATATCTTCTGTCATATAGATTTATTTTTCAAAGTTAATCCAAATTTCTCCCGGAAGCACCTTTACTTCCATAAGGCGACCGCCTAGCCTCTTGCCACTCGCCTCAGGCATTTGGAAATCCTACCTCCTAAGGACCACCTTATGCCTTTAAGAACAATGGCTGAGAATAATGAACTGCTACTCATTTAGAGCATGTGTTTACCTGTGACAGGGCTCTCCGCATCAGCATTTGTTGATAAAAGGCTACTCACAGATTTTTTTTGTGCATGAGTAGTTGTTTGATTATCCTATTGCTTTGTTTGTTGGGTTGCTTTCCATTGTTCGCAGTAGGTTGCAACGGATTGCTTAGAGTATAATTTCCGGTAAGTTGGGCCTCAACCTTAGATGCTAAGTTAATGGCATCATTAAGAGTAAAACATGTTGGAGAGCTGTTGTCTTCAACAGCGAGTTGCAATCCACCAAGAAATCTTGCGACCTGTTGCGATGCGGTTCCCATCAAGTCATTCCGTGCACGGAGGTGCTGGAACCATTTTGCAATACTTGAACGGACGATTCCCATGTTTACAGTTCTGATACTGATAAATCAGGGTCTGCCCATACTTCTGGAGGTAAAAACTGCTTTAAGCAACTGCTTCATCTTCTGCCACATACGAACTGGAACCTTTTTTGTCGGGTACGTGATAATTGTTGTTGCTCCCATCAAGCTGATGCCCCTCACTTGAGTTTGTATGCCACGAACTTTATTTTATTTTCTTACGAAATTCCCATAGCATTAAAGAATCACTCCACATCTGTGAGCCGATCTAGGGAATTCTTGATATCCAATGAAGTATGAAGATCTATCTTCATTTGATAATCTCTCTCTCGTTGTGAGCTGTATAGTCTCTCGGTTGTGTCTAGTTACGTAACACCATACGATGGTAGCCACTATGGCTTAGTCATCACTGTAACTTTCCAGACTAATTGGGTTCTTGCGTACCAGGGTTGCCATATGAGCGAATCTGCCGGTAATTTTCTTATCTTCAACCCTCTTTGTGGAAAACTTTCCAAGATCCTCCTTAACTTCTTTCATCTTGAGATGGAGCTGTCAAATTCTGCCCTTGTGATTGGTTACTCTTCAAAAGTATCATTACCAGTTAATAGAACTATTAGTTGCCACTAGAAACACAAAAGACAAAGCAAAGCTCAGAATACCAACAATGTGGCAGAAGCACGTAAAACAAGGCACACGTCCTTAAGCAAAAGAAAACCTAGAATCTAGTAGGTAAGAAACACAGTACCATTACAAACTCAATTGACTTCAGCTGAAAATACTGACAAAAATGGGCCTTTGGGCGGAATGGAAAGAAGTTGTAAATGGTAATTAAAAGATATTACCCCAACTGTCATAATACTGCAAAAAGCAAAGAAATAACACAGGTTTGCTGTGATCTTGGTTTCCTACTGCATGAGATTAACAGTTCACGCTTTCGGCACATGTGAGCCAAAATTGTGAATTTTTGTCTGGCATCAATCTATGCTCCGGGTACACGAGCGGGAGGATATCAAAATGTGAAATTCGGGATAAAGCAGATTCTAACTCAGTCTGAGATAGAAAACGTGTGACGGTATGAAGGATGCACAAGAGACATTGAACTACTTCAAGAGGAGGCAAAGGAGCATACAACTAGATGAGGAGAATTGAATCGATATGATGTTTTGGATCGATGTTTGACATGTTGCAACATTTGAAAACACGTATGGCACAAACAAGTATTACATCCTTTTCTTCCATCCAACGAAGTCGGTCATAATTATCGGTCAACCTTGTTCGGATTTGCATGGTTACAAGATCAGACTGAGGACACATGCACATGGTTGTTTAAGACATGGCTAGACATGCGCACCTAAAGCGATCATTGTCGACCAAGACTTAGCCATGAAAAATGCAATTACTAGAGTGTTCTCAGAAACTCGCCACCATTTGTGCATTTGGCACATTAGCAACAAGTATCCAAAAAATCTTCGCCATTTGTATGCAAATTTTACAAACTTCAAGAGAGAACTCAAAAATTATGTAAAGTCTCACAAACTGAAGATTTTGAGGAGCAGTTGATGAAATAAAAAAGGAGAATTACTCTTTGCAAGACAGTGATTGGTTCCGGTACATACATGTATCCGGTGAAAAACAAGAATAGCGGCCATAGAAAACGATCTTTTGCAGTGAGAATGACCACAACTAGCAAGCATGGGAGGATAAAGATTTTGTGATCTATAGACAAGCAGCCTAAGGAGGAACATAACTTAAATTTTGATACAACGCATAAGGAAAGGCGATTATTGCTCCGTACTCCGTTGGAAATTAATGATGCAAGCCTATACACCAAAAAAACGTTTCGACAATTCCAATCTTAGCTGCAAGCAGCTAAGAAATTCAATATCAGAAAGTTGTCAGAGGAAAGCGATGCGTCGGTTAGGTTTTATGCTTTGGTGACTGCCTTTCCCCCTGAAAAGGTTTAGAAGGTTCATGACACACAATATCGACTCCGAAGCAAATCACGTTCGAGCATTGCCCTGCTTGAAGTTCGAGCATTCCGGAATGCTACATAGTCATATTTTAAGATTCTTAGCCCCATATAGAACCTCCAAGACTTCGTGCGAATGCATTTTGGACCCAAAAGAGCGTTTTTTGTCCACTGAGGGGGTCAGTGGTCATTTAATCCATGGCAAATTAACCAATGGAACTTTCACTCGTCCTCAACTGGTGCAACTTTACATATGGACGACGAAGTAATGGTGATGGCAAGGACAGATCTGTGAGCAACTGGTGCCTGGAGTTAGCACGTGATGTTGATTGCCGACGAGATGAGACCCGTAGTGGTTGCACCGGCAAAATCTGAAGCTTTCTTCTTCTTTTCATTTTCTTGTGTTTTTTTCTCTTCTTTTGTTGTATGGAGCTGTATCTGGCATGTAGGGAAAAGGTGTCAGGTATGGTGAGAGGTTGATGCCGATCAACGGTAATTTGCTATCAACAGTTTTTTCTTCATTTGGTCTAATGCAATAAAATTTTAAATCAGAAACTTGAGATGGAGAGATGGGAGGAGGAGCTGAAACGAGTATGCTCGGAGGGGGAACAGAAATGGTTACAAGAAAAGGTTGGTTGACAAAAAT